>OX381718.1:8306373-8460582 GCA_947462335.1 Harmothoe impar | reverse complement strand
CTGGTTCTGGTTGTCTCTATAATACACCAACGTTAACAGACCTGATCTGGTTCTGGTTGTCTCTATAATACACCAACGTTAACAGACCTGATCTGGTTCTGGTTGTCCCTATAATACACCAACAGACCTTTTTTTTTTAAGTTTATTAATCATTTTATTGTCTCTTGTCAGTTTTAAGGTACAGTTTACAGGCGTCCGTGATGATATGCTCGTGGTTGTAGTATAATATCATAACATGACAGTTGTAGTATATACATTTAAATATCGTAGCGACAATATGAGACAATATATGAAAGGCATCACCTTCATCCCTACTCTTGCGAGTATTGGGTTGCTATTACGGCATTGCCTTGGCCATGGCCACAGTGTAAAATAGGCATAATATATCGAGGTGACATAGGAGCCACCCGTATCATAGAGGGGGGGGAATCAAAAAATAGGGGGGAAGAAGAACCATCTTGGGTTCTTATGGTTGTTTACATATTTAAGAGAATATATTTCAGTGGGTCTAAAGAAGAGCAGATAAGTTTTCCTTTTGAGTGCTGGTTAAGTATGTTTGGTTGTTGGAAACACTCTATGCCGGCGGTATCATTGCCTCTAGAGCCAATTTACTCTGATATCTGAAGATGTCAAAATTAGTAGCATTTCTTCTAGCCGGGCTAAGGGAGTTCCAACATAGGGCACCGTGGTATCTTACACTTCTATCAAAGGGGGTACAATTTGATCTTAATACTATAACCAGTGGACCGTTGTGTGCTCTTGTACGGATGGCTCTATGGTCAATATAGACGGGGTCCCTTGATCTCCTATACATGTAGTTCAACAGGTGAATATATCTTCTTGACGCTAACATAGGTAATTTGGCCTGATTATGTACCAGTTCAGTGTTGGTTAATCTATTCAGCTTCAGACATATTTTTAAACATCTATTCTGGTCAGTCTGTAATTTAGCAATGTAGCCCAGGTTTGCATTCATGTACACTATGTCTGCATAATCAAAGTAGGGTAATATGGTGGATTTATATACCTGGAGAGCCATTTTCTCAGTCAGAAAATCTCGAAGACAAGCTAGTTGGTAAGTTTTGTATGAAACAGTGCTATGTATTGAATTTATATGTTTTTCAAAAGTTAGGTTTGTGTCTAGAATGACCCCCAGATATTTGTAGGAACTAACAACTTGAAGAATATGGCTATTCATTTCCAGGTTTAAATCTAGTGTTTTAGGGTGATTATTTGATGCAGTGAAAACCATAGCTTTGGTTTTGGCTACATTCACAGATAACTTATTCTGAATACACCAAGTATAATAATTTTCTAAATCCTCTTGGAGTAAGTCCACCGCAATCTGTCTGGAGCTATCGCTTACATATATAACGGTGTCATCCGCATATAAACGAACCCGGCTATTTTTAACACAATTTGTCATGTCGTTCACGTATAAGAGAAACAGAAGAGGACCCAAAATGGATCCTTGGGGGACACCGCAGACCACAGGGAGCATACTAGAAGTCACACCATTGGCGTTGACCACTTGGGTTCTATTACTCAGGTAGCTATAAAACCAATTCAGGTTAGAGAGTCTTATACCATACCTTTCCAGTTTAGCTAGCAGTATACTGTGGTCTACGGTGTCGAAGGCCTTTCTTAAATCTATAAACACAGCTGCAGTCTCAAGGGCAACATTTATGCTACTTAACAGTTCATCTGTAAAACAACACAGGGTATTGACAGTGCTCTGTCCCGGGCGGAAACCACCCTGTTTATCAGTTAAGATTTTTTCCTTTTCAAGGAAACCATAGACTCGATTGTGTACTATCTTCTCCAACAACTTACATGGCAAGGGCAAGAGCGAGATAGGTCTATAGTTATTGACAGATGAAGAGTTGCCCGCCTTGGGTATGGGGGTGACCTTGGAGTTTTTCCATGATAAGGGTACCAGACCCTGGAGGAAGGACAGGTTAAATATCTTGACCAATTTGTCAATTGCATTTTGAAAAGCTAGCTTTAGGATTCTGGTGGGGATACCTTCAATGGCTGATGATTTATTGATGTTTATGTCATGGACCAATTTTGCTACCTCCTGAGAGTTGGTGGTAAAAGGGTCAATACTTGAGGGACAAATTTCCTCATATGGCTTCCATGGTGTAGTAAGGTCAGCAGCCAGATTGGGTCCAATTTTGGTGAAATATTCATTAATAAAGTCAGCGGTTCTGTCATCTGGAATAGCTAGGTTGGTTGTTTCATCTACTAAATGTATGTTTTGTTTTGAATTTTGTTGGCCAGGAAGGATATTGTTTATAATACGCCAGAACTTTTTATGATTATTTTGATTTTCAACTAAGGTGTCTTTAATGTAGCCTTTGCGAGCTTTATCATTTAATTTGTTGGACTTGTTTTTAACCTTCCTTGCGTCATCTCTGTCTCCCTGGTTGGGACTAAGTCTTGCCCTTGCCATCTGTACATTTTTATCCCGCAACCTCTCTACAATGTCCATTGACATCCAGGGGTCTTGGTATTTTGGAATACGCAATTCTTTCAAAGGACAATACTTATCCAGCATGGTTTTCAACATGACTTCAAAAATGTTCCAGCATTCCTCCACATCTGTAGACTGGTCAAAATGAGTCCAGTCAAAGTCATTCAACCATTTTATGACCAAACCATCATTAAGTTTTATGTAGGACCTACCATGTATAACAATCTTTTCAATTTTCTCTTTTACAATTTTCCTAGACATAAATACCGGTAGGTGATCGGTGATGTGGATATTTACTGTGCCCGAGGCAGATACACAATCAATGTTTGTGAATATGAGGTCCAAGATAGAGTCTCTTTGGTCTGCCCTGGGTGAAATGCGAGTAATTTCATTTATCAGCTGTGTGAGTTTAAACGTGTTGAGATTCTCGACCAGTTGGTTATACAGTGCCTTTTGAGTCAATAAATCAATGTTCATATCACCCGTCAGGATTATCTCACATTTACTCCTGCCTGGAATATTGGCAAGGGTAGTTTTCAAAGTAGTCACAAACACATCAGGTTTGCCCTGCGGGGGTCTGTATACATTGATGAAAATAATGCGCTTCATGTGGGGCTTACATATCATCAATAATTGCATCTCTATATCTTCATTAGACACATTAAATTCATCCAAACAATGGTAGTCATGAGGAATTTCCTGTTTAATATAGATACATACTCCTCCACCACCTTTGGTTTTGTCTTTTCTTTTGTTCAAGACGACCCTGTCCAGTCTGTACCTTATGTAACCTGCCAGTTGGTAACTAGTTACATCGTCAACTGCCTTAAACCAAGTTTCAGAAAATGATAGCACATGAACATTATGACCCGTGAATTCTGCACAAATTGAGCTATAGTTACCCCTGAGACTGCGAGCATTAAAATGTAAAAAGTGGATACCTTTGGTGCCTGAGATATCGTTAAGACTTGCCATCACAGGATGTGCAAGTCAGTTTGGAAGTAAGAAAAACTCTGATCTTATGTATTTTGTCAGAGATAATACCCCGAGGGGCTGAAAGTATGAAAACTGTAGACATGATACAATTCCTTGTGAGGACTTCGGCCTTTATGCCGTCCCCATTAGGTTTACCTACATCATTGGGGCAACCTGCCATTGACGATTTCGGGAGGAAAGGGGACCATCCCTTAGTCTAACACATAAGATGTAATCACATGGGAGGGGGGGGAGGGAGACACACACACAAGAACACACTAAGTGTGGAATCAAACAATTGTAACTTCAACAGGTAACACAAATTATAACGGCTTATCATTTACAAATATAAGAGGTACCTGGGTGGAGGCTCAGGGATCAGTTGAGGTTGATTTCTTTAAATGATATTCAATATTTTACATATTGAGTTTTACAGAAAGTAGGTCTTAGGGGATTGTAGGTCTTTGTCTCCATAACACTACAGAGTCAAAGAATTTACAGGCCCAGCCTTTAAATCTTACAGGTTTAGAAAAAGGTGTGGGATGGTGCTAGGTAGTTTTTTGTGAACACTGTGAGGAAGTCTTTTGCCCATAGGTTTAAGAGTTCCTGGCTGGGGTGAATGCCATCAGGTAGTGCAGGGTTACCATTTGGTAGTGTCACGTAGTAGTCTTTATCTTTTCCATGGCGAGTTTTATGGACGTGTTTCTGTAACCATGGCATGGCCACATTGTGTCTGGTATTCATGCCCACCACTTCTTTGTTGTAGGATCGTACAGCCTTGTCTATAATTTCTTGACCATCTACCAAGGCAGGGGCAAGTAGCTCCAGATAGGAGCCAGTCAGAGGACATAGAGTAACTATTGATGCCGGGTGGTTTTGGGTCAGCCATGACAGTCCTAGTTCAGAGTACGCCCATAGGTGACTTGTAAGATCTTCAGGTCTTGACCATTCCAAGGTAATCTCACGTGTAGATTTATTGAGAGAGGTAATGTTATTTACCCCGCCCAGGATGTAAACACAATCACGTGGGTGATGTGCCAGGTGGCGATTGGCCCAACTAAAGAGTTGTTGGATCTTAGCTCCAGGGAAGACAAAGACATTGAATCTCATGTCATTCAGGTTGAAATCACTCCCAGTAACCTCTTTAAAGGAAGCAAGTTTGGTGGGGTCAGAGGTAATGTCTTTAATGGTCAACTTGATAGCCTCAGATAGGCTACCATGTCTTGAGTGGCCTCGTGAGTCTGTAAAAATAGTGTGTCTTGGTTGGGGACGCCAAAAATGTGTCATCATGTTCTCAGCGCGGAATCTCACCTCCCCATCTCTCCCACTATGATCAGTCAAAGAATTCAGCCTGTCTGGCTGCTCTTTCCTCCTCAGTTTCTTCTTGGTCTTGAATTTCGACCTCATCTTGAGGTAGTCCTCCAGTGCCTTCTCCTCCATTCTCGGGCTGATCCTCCTTGAGTAACTTATCTCGGAGTTTCTCAAGTAGCTGACCTAGTTTATTCGAATTTTCAGAGTCGACAGAATTTTGGGAAATTAGCTCCTTTTGGCCTAGGTGGAATCCGCAGCCCCACTTAGGGTCTTTGGTTCCCTCGTAAAGGTGTCCCTGAAGACCAGTGAGGTATTTCCTGTATTCGGGTACCCTAAATTTGCACTCTAGGATTTCTTCCATGACGTTTGTGTCCATGTCTCGCCATTCTTTTGTCTGTTTGCAGGCCTTGGCTGCATACATACAGTCCCTGGGTTCAATAGCAGCTTTAACCCTTTTCAGTACTTGGGGTTGCTTGGAGATGTTACACATACGAGTAGTATAGGCCCTCTCTACTGAGTCAAACTGCTCACCCTGGTAGGTGAATACACAAGGGTTGAGGTTGGACAGTTTAGCGTGTTCAGATTGAAAGACCCATCCGTCTTTAACCGGGATCGTTTTGGCGTTGATCATGGACAAATCATGAGGTAACTCATGGATCTGGTTGTGTGAATAAGGGGTTTTGTTGATAAACAGTGTTAATCCCCTTACCTGTGCGTCGATGGATTTGGAGCGGGCCAAAGCATGAATGCATCTCAAGTCTCTCTGCTTAGCGCGGTCAGCTGTTGACAAGTCGTCGGCAAGGTGAACGCCATTCCACTCGGGTAGCCCTTTCAGGTTACCAATGTTGCTGAAGATTTGGCTTTTGTAGTGGGCCGAGGAAAATTGTACAATTATCGGTCTATGGCGAGGTTTACCTGTTTTGTCCGTCTCTCTTTTTCCCCGGCGGAACACGCGTGTGGCGACATTTGCATCGAAGGGAAGGTCAAGGTCGGTCAGTAAGTTGTTTAGTTTCGTACGTAGACTTACATCGATATTTTCGTCAACACCTTCAACTGAAAGCACCTTTTGCTGTTCTAAATTGTCCTGCTTAATAAATCTCGACCCATGTTGATGGATTTCTGCTTGTGCAATCGAGATATCCGATTTGTTTTGGTCGGAGAGGCTCGTAAGGGTGACTAGGCGCTTGGAGATGGTGTCGAGTTGGGCGACCGTCTTTTGATTAATGGCTTCGGCACCGGCAATTCTTTTCTCAAGTTTGTTCAACAATCTAAGGGAACCTTTACCAACCTTTATTTGCTGGTTCAGCCTTTGTTCAATCTCATTTACTTTTTCCGTAATCTGTTTTGTACTGGATTTGGAGTGCAATTGTGGTAAGAGAGTTTCTTCCTCGGATTCGGAGTCGGAGCCCTCCGAGGCGACCTTACGGTTCTCTTTGCCATTATTGTCCGCCATCCTAGTTTGCGGGAGATTTGAAAATTTTCTTACCGAGGTAGAGGAGGTGACACGTCCGGACGCTATATAGAAACCACATATAATGGATCTATGTTGCTTAATACGTACTAATGTCGTATTTGGGGGTTGTGAGCAATAAATTTTGATGTAGAAATTGTCGAAAAGGTCCCCGCGTCTCGCCAGCACGTCCTAACCTGTTGCCGCCATTTTTCCCTTATCTGGTTCTGGTTGCCCCTATAATACACCAACAGACCTGATCTGGTTCTGGGAGTCTCTATAATACACCAACAGACCTTATCTGGTTCTGGTTGTCTCTATAGTACACCAACAGACCTGATCTGGTTGTCTCTATAATACACCAACACACCTGATCTGGTTCTGGTTACAGATGGTGACTGCAGGGAAGGGCAGCTCGTCCCAGTACTGTACGTCCACACTGACCGTCTTGGGGTTACTCTGCAACTTCTGGATGTTGGAGACGGTCATGATGGTCAGCAGTGTGGTGCTACCCAGCACAACAAGTAACCATAGCAACCTGAAATACACCAACTTCAGACTTTCAACTTGGCCCGATTTTGTGAGACACAGCCTGTTATCAATTTCAATGAATAATATTGCATCTCTTTAAGCACAGAAATGATTGGATTAACAGTTACTAGCCAACCACTGGTCCAAGCATCAGATACATAGCATTGCAAAGAGCCCAAGAGTCAATATTATAGACGTAAATAAAATACTACTAAAGTAGCGATAACCAGACCCCATGTGTAGCATATAGAATTTACTCAGTCTTGATGTGCAGGCTTGGCTTATATATGCAAGAGTTAACGGTCGGTGTCTTACTTGCGTATGATGTGTGGTCCATCGCTGATATATCGGACACCGTGGAAGGTGGTGTCTCGTGTGAACTGCTTCAGCTCGGCACCCCATGAAGGCTTCTCTGCAAAGATAAAAAAGATGAAATCAATAACCCTTTAAGTTCAGCATAGTGCTTTAATGAGTTTTTTACTTTGGTAATCATTATGTATGCATGCATCCCAGGTGAAAAGCTTTCCAGTGCTGCATTAATGCATCTCCAAGGGTTGATACACTCGTGAAGGGTCAGCATAGTGCACAGATAAGTTAATTGGCAGTACTGTGTTGGTGCATTGAGCCCTATCAACTTTTTTTTACATCTACAGTGACTTGTTGACTCTCGCGCCTCGTGATTTACGGCCCCAGGTCAACGCGTGAAATAACCCAGGCAACAGACTGAGACTTGTGCATGTTTGTCTATTTATTTCACGAAAGGGAGCTTCGTGGATTTTTGTGTGAGCGAGTGAAACTTTTTGCAACCCCGCCCCTTGAGAGTTTTTTCTTGTACCCCCTCAGGAGGTGTTGAACTTCCCTTTGAGCTATATTAACATGCAAGCTTCTTTTCTTGAAAATCCCCCCCTTTATATCAGAGGTTATTGTTTTTCAAGTTTTTGGAATTTAGATCTTGAAGCATATTACAAAAGAAAACATTACAACTAGCAGGTGTGACAATTTGTGGTATAAAAGCTCGTTTAGAATTCATTGCACTTCATTCAATAGTTTCTATGCGCCATCTATCTTCTACACAGTTAAACTATTACCATTATCAACCAAAAAGGTTTCTAACTGAATTGCTTAAAGCAGTAAGTCCAGCCTCTGTATTGTATCAACTGTGGAAATGCTCAGCACGATGCATGAATGCAGCACTTAGGAAATTCTAGAACTGAGGATGGTCCTTCTTTCTAAAGAGACCACATAAGGCGATACTTATTTACTAGTCTGGGGGGGCCTTGGTGGTTCTTTCTAGAACAGCAGTTTTGATATATTATAATCATGACCCCTCCACACTAATTTCCGATTTTATTTAGAAAGATCCCCTCCCCCAAAAGGTGCACGCGCCAGTATCTAAAATACCAAAGTTGATCACATTCAGATGTCAATCCATACCATAGGGGCTAAATTAGTGCCCCCCCCCCCACGGGGCTGCATATTATTATGAACCACCATACATCAACAAAGCCTGCGGCCCCCAGTTTATTTGTCCCCTATGCTGTATCCTCCTGTAGCACTGGCATTAATATTTAGCTATACACCCCTCACACAGCAGCCACCAGCAGACCTTCCACCACCCCACTAGCATGCTTCAATGATTGTGAACAATATGCATTAACACTTTAAGGGTGGTATAATACTTTAATGCATCATGCCCTTGGTCAGCATGAATGCAGCCTTGGCGAGTAACTCACCAGGGCTGCATTCGCGCACCATGCTGAGCCTACTGGGTTGAGATACGGGTCAGCATGATGCACCAATGCAGCACCGCCAAGTAACTCGCTGGGACTACATTGGTGCATCATGATGATAAATATCATCTTTTAGGGACATCTGTCCTTAAAGTTGACTGTCAGATTAGGTGTTAATGTTCCCACCTAATGGTGTCTTTTGTCAGTTCTAACAATGACCTGTGCAATATGGGTTTATCCCTGTTTCCTGACTTCCATGTTTAGCATTTCCCACTAAATTATAGAAGCTTTAGCGTTCTAGTGGACATTGCCTATTGTGCCACCTTCATATCATGATGAATGATAAGTGATTTGCTATTGATCTTTACTCTTATACTACAAACCACTCTGATAAGCTAGCCTATCTTATGAGCCTACCACCCACTATATAAGTCTTGTGTTTTTCAATTCCATATATTTCTACCATTAAAGTTGATATTCCCCCTGAATTAAATTATAAGACTTCAAATCCACAAAAAGATGAGTGGAGGTGAGATAATATTCAGCCATGTAAACCATATCAGACATGCCCAGGACCTATTCGCTACATACAGTCTTTATTCAAGTGCAGGATTGATGGTCCAATGTTGCTGGGGACAATTATGTTAATTGTCTGTACTGTCTATATTATTCGTTTTTATGGAATCTGGGGCCCATTTCTCAATGGGAAATATGTAAGGGTCATAAGCAAAACATTAATATTTGCTAAAATCGTACAGAGCAAATTGTCCAATGCATGGCTTTCGTCCAAAGCTTTCGTCCAGAGCTAGCTTCCGGCCAGAGCTTTCATCCAGAGAGAGGGGGGAAGCAGGGAGGTAGGCAGGGAGGCAGGGAGGCAGGGAGGCAGGGAGGAAGGCAGGGAGGCAGGGAGAGAGGCAGGGAGGGAGGAAGGCAGGGAGGCAGGGAGGGATGATTATTTGATAGCCATGTATACCTGGACGATTCAGCTATATGAAAGGGGCTGCATGAATTGTTCACTGCTATATGTCAGGGTTGCAGGAATCTTTCACTTCTATATGTAAGGGCTGTATGAATCGTTCACTGCTATATGTAAGGGCTGCATGAATCGTTCACTGCTATATGTAAGGGTTGCATGAATCGTTCACTGCTATATGTAAGGGTTGCATGAATCATTCACCGCTATATTTAAGGGTTGCATAAATCTTTTACTGCTATATGTAAGGGTTGCAGGAATCTTTCACTGCTTTACTTAAGCAATATTTAGCAAAATGAATTGTTGAAACTTGAGAAATGGGCCCCTGAAGTATCAGGATTTAGATCATGTAACAAATTTAAGAAATAATCACAAGCCAATCAATGTAAAATGATGCAACATCTCTATATACTGTGATTAATAGAAAATAGTGTCATTGGAAAGAAGTAAAAGTGTTGCAAGAAATACTGTGGATAATTATAAAACAAGCTGCAGTGATATACATCAAAATGAAAAAAAAGTATAAATATTTACACCATAATTAAATGTTACCATGAAGTATAGATAAAAATATTAAGAAACACAAGTGGAGAATCACTAAGAAATATTAGAGAGTACACAAGTTGTAGGACAGTACCTGGTTGTGCCATATTGACAGGTGTTGACGGCTGTGCTGTAGTTGAGTGGTGCATGGAGGTCGTGGTCCCCTGTCCACATGCCTGCTGGTGCAGCAGGACTGACGTCCAGGCGACAGGAGCCTCTGCAGGTTAGGACGTGGTTAAAGATGGGTTACCGTAAATTCTCGCGTAGAAGCCGCGGCTTGTACGCGAGTCAGACTCAGCTTTCTTTTGATACCAAACATGCCTATATAGGGTGCGGCTTATACGAGAGTTTTTATTAGTATACTACAGTACCAAAATCGCAATATTCAGACCCCCTCTGCGGCTTATATAATTTGTCTGAGTTAGGGGTGCGGCTTATACGCGAGTTAGGCTTATACGCGAGAATTTACGGTAGGAGTTAATTTAGGGTCAATTCTTATTTTTCAGCTTTCCACCATATTTGTGTTCATAATGTCTACTAGTATATAAATATGTGTGTAGCTTTTTAAAAAATGCCTCAAGCATTTCTTTAAGCAGGCAACAACCGCAATTCTTGCATTCAAAGGAACATAATGTCTACATGGTTGGTATATTTAAAGGAGGGGAGGTATGATTATAATTAACCTTAAGACCATGGAAATGTGTGTTGCTAGGCAGATAAACAATTAGAATAGCTGTTGCTAGGCCACCAGCGGTTTTAGCAACAAGCCAATGGATCCATTGAATTCCTTGGGCCATGTTAGGGGGGATAGGTAAGATTATAATCAACCTCAGGACCATGGAAATATGCATTTCTAGGCAGATAAGCAATTAGAATAGCTGTTGCTAGGCAGCCAGCTGTTTTTTCAACAAACCAATAGAACCATTGAATTTGTTGGGTGGATGTTAGGGGGGATAGGTATGATTATAATCAACCTCAGGACCATGGAAATGTGCGTTTCTAGGCAGATAAACAATTAGAATAGCTGTTGCTAGGCAGCCAGCTGTTTTTGCAACAAACCAATAGAACCATTGAATTTGTTGGGTGGATGTTAGGGGGTATAGGTATGATTATAATCAACCTCAGGACCATGGAAATGTGCGTTTCTAGGCAGATAAGCAATTAGAATAGCTGTTGCTAGGCAACCACCTGTTTTTGCAACAAACCAATAGAACCATTGAATTTGTTGGGTCCATGTTAGGGGTATAGGTATAATTATAATCGACCCCAGGGGTCTGTTGCTCCACAGATACGTATGGAGGCAGTTACGTATACGAAAATTTGGTTAAGTTAGTAGGTACGAATTGTGTAGTGGTATGCGCTGTTGCTGCAGGTATCAATCTTAAAATGAGTATCGGTTAAGTATATGTAAGTGTAATAGTTAGGTATACGTAACTATGCACCTAGAGATGGAGTATAGTGCTGCAAAACAATAGAAAAACATCATTTCCGGTCTGCTACAACTGGTGGCAAGTGACTTACGTATACGAGTAGTATAGTATGTATCGGAACGGGACTATAGTTAAGTACTGTTTATTACTCAATCGACATGCAGCCAATCAGAGGCCTCCATTTGGTCACGTGACCGGAAGTGACCTACTTAGGGGATTAGTGGTGACATCACGTGACCTAGTTAGCCAATCAGAGGCCTCCATTTGGTCACGTGACCGGAAGTGACCTACTTAGGGGATTAGCGGTGCATTCTGGGTAACCCTGCAGCCAATCAGAGGCCTCCATTGGGTGACCGGAAGTGACCTACTTAGGGGATGGTGCATTCTGGGTAACCTACTGACCTACTTAGGGGACCGGAAGTGACGTCATATGACCTAATTTAGGATCACGTGATCGGAAGTGACCTGATGAGTCACGTGACCGGAAGTGACGTCACACGACTTAATGGCCAACCGGAAGCGACCTGATTGATCACGTGACCGGAAGAAGAAGAAGTTTTTTTTTTGTTTAGGATCCCGTGACTGGAAGCGACGTCGTCACATGAGTGACGCTTTAAGAGACTGCGCGACTTACTAGTAAAAGAAGCCGTATGATAATAAAAACACAACAATATTTTCTTTTAATTTTTTTTTATTTATTTTTTTTTCAATCTTGATAAACACTCTATTTTTGAAAAGATGCACACGCTTATTTTTTTTTTTTTTTTTTTTTCATATCTCTAAAGGACTCGTTGTCACACCGTCAGAATGCACGCGACGCTTATAATACAAGTAGCGCACGCCGTCTTTCTCTATGGTGTAGGTGACCATTTTGTTTCGCACCACTTTGAAATTTCTATTTACAGCAATGAGAGTTTTTCGTTGGCGAAGAACATCCAAGAAGGCGTCTGGTTCCTGGGGGTTTTGTTTCTTCTGTACGCCTTTTGCACTCCATTTTTTGGATTTTCTTTCACCGGTGTCGCTGACTCGATCGTAGCAAATGTAAGTCTTAGGGTTGAGACTTAGGATCCCGTCACCTTCCCACTCCGCTTTCATGAGCCCCGAAGTTCTCAGATCGTGAAGGTACCGTCTCTCACAACATCCGCTGGGCGGCGCACACCATTCTCGCACTCTTTCCGTTTTTGTCTTCACGAAAAGCTCTAAGTGCTCGTCGCACACCGCTGTCGGAAGCCACTTTCGTTTCTCTCTGAAGTACGTCTCTCTCAGGCGAGGTTTCACTAGGTCATCCAACGTGGCACCGCTGAGAGCCATGTAAAGACTGTCGGTGTCCATTTGACAAAGGGCATAATCGCGCCGATCGACGAATCTATCCAAGAAGTCGTATGTGAACTCTAACATTTTCAACTTCGCGTACTGGTATACCATGAACCCTATCTGAATAGGGAGGTTGTTCTTGACCGTTTTCGGTTGTAGTTCGACTTCAAACAGATCGGAAGTCAACTCGGACGCCTTTTTGAAGCGCCACGAATTGGCCAATAGTTCGAACTTCCGACTGTCAGTGTATCTCACCGCCGTGTGTTTTTCTTTGTTGCAGATTGTTTTACCGTACGTAGCGTTTCCCATTAACTTGTAACAGTCTGACAGAATTTTCTCGTTCTCGTTCACGTCGCCACGTCTTCGCGCCGCCGTCACTTCGTCCGCGAAACCGGCAAAGGAGCGTTTAGGTAGGTATTCTACCACCAGCTGCACTTTGGTGACTATCAAACCGTGCTCTAAATACCACTTGAGAAGCGGCGTTCCCAAGAGAATATTTTTTCCGTGGTAACTCCCTATCAGACATCTCTGAGGCGTGTTCAACAGCTTTTCTTCCTGCGCAAAGTCTGACATGTGAGGGCCTATGTCCGATTTTGAAACGGTCGCGTTCTTGAAAACGGGGGTCATTTCTTCGAAGTACTCTCGTAGGTGAGGCGGCGTAGTGATGTCCACTTGAACTAAACCGAACATTTTCTCCTCTTTCACAGCGGAAAGGATGTCGCTCTCGCTCATCGCGTTTCGAGACACTTTCAAAGCGTCAACCTTCCAGCGTTGTTGGGAGGCCTTGACCCGCTCATCTCGACGCTTCATCTCTCGCCATTCGCACTCCCACACGACGACCAGCTTGTAACCTAACGCTTTCAAGTAAGCGCTTACTCTGGTCGTTCTGTCGCGTCTCTCCTCTCTCAGTGAAGCGCACTGATATCGGTGCGACGGTATGCACTCGTGAGCGTGGAACCAACACCCGTGAAACTGGAAAACCGTATTAGAGGCCGCGTGAAATCCGTCCACGCGAATTCTCCGACAGCCTACCGCCATCTCGCCGCCGTTCAGAGCGTGGCGCAGTTTCACGTCGCGGTCGTGCTCTACGAAGCGTAACCACTCCAAAGCGCTGTGAGAGTTTCTTTGCCTGATTTCGGGCTTGAACTCGGTCTCGGGCCGTCTCACCGCGTAATAGCCCGTGCAGTGCGCTTCGCTCATGCAGCGCAAGTACAGAGAGTTAGCGTCTAGTCCTAGGATGTGTTGGCACGGTCTCGCTTCTTCGCCGTACTTGTGCTCCCTTATCCGCGTGGTGCCCTTCTCGTGAAATCTATGGAAGATGATGGAAGGACCGCCGACTAGATTCTCTTTGATCAGAGCGTGGAGGACGGCGTCGAACTGGGGAAACGTTGTGAACGCGTCTTCTAGGTTTTGGAAGAGGAAGCGTAAAGTCAAACCGGCGAGAGAAACTCCGTCTTTCAACATGTCGATGCCGCGATCTTGGAAAAATTTAGCGTGATTTTTCAGAGCTTCTATGAAAGGTTTCACGTCTTTGTTGTTGTAGTGGATCAAGTAGTCTTCCATAGTTTGCATCTTCTCGTCGGACCAAACTTTCTGACATGCGGCGTAGTCGGATTCGGACATTTTGACGCCCGTCAGCTCGCTGTCGAAAGCCGATCTCGGCGGCAGCGTTCTGTTTGCCAGTTTCCTGGTAGACGTCATCCATTCGTAAGGAAAGTGACCTTTCTCTTCGTTCCTGGTGAAAGCTCGCAAATAGGTCGCGTAGTTGTAACCGGGTGCCAAATAGTTGACTACGTCCAAGAAAACCGTGTGCTGTGTGTAAACCGCCAAGTATTGATTGCTTCTCTTTATGACGCTGAATTCTTGGTTTCTTCGGTCTCCGGAGGCGAAGAACGAGTGAAGGCGTATTTTGATCAGGTTCAAGTCGTAACGCCCCGAGTTGAAGCCCACCACTGGAGCTTGACGGATGTATCTCAGAAGACGCTTCTTCAGTTGAACTAACGGGTGTCTGGTCTGAGCCGCAGCGAAGCCGCCTGGAGAAGGGGTGGTGAACGTCGCCTCCTCCAGCAGGAGAGCTTCACCTATCGCCGCATCTAACTTCGCTAACGTCGGTCGGTAAAGTTCTAGCACAGCTTCCCCGATCGCTTTGGCGTTCTCGTTTATGTGATTTAAAACTCGGTCCAACAAGGGGTCGGAATCTGCGTCGGACGCTCTGACGAAGCAGACGGGCCCCTCCCACCCCGGAAAGTCGGATGCGACGCTAGCCGACAAAGGGACGTGATCCCACAGCAGGGACACGTGCTCCGTCGACGGTTCTTTGCACGGTCTGAAGAAAGCCTCGAAATCGAAGGCGATCTTGTAAGGGTAGATTCCGGAATGTCCGTCGGGGGGAAAAATGGAGAAGTCTGCTAGCGCTTCGAAAATCGTTCTCGAATTTTGGTAGATGCCACCTACGTAGCGCAACTTGACTTGTCGGCAAGAGGAAAGCTGGTTCCTGTGTCTCTTCAGCAAGAACTCGGTGGTGAACGCCGCCTTACACTTGCAACATTCGTATATGCCCGCGTACGCGTTGAAGTCCGTGACGAGAGAGACGTGCAAACCGCCTTTCGCCGTCAGGTGTAGGTTGACTTTACCTCGGGCGGCCACAGTTCTGGAAGGCGGTCTGATCAGAGTAACGCGTCTTCTCAACTTCCGCCCCGGCACTTGACGCGACGCGGTGTAAACCGCTATTTGTACGTCAAACAAGTTCTCTAACGCGGGTAAGTCGCGGATGTTCAGACCCGGAAAGGATTCAGGTGTGGCAGCGGGACAGAACTGACGTAACAAATCTGAAGCGCGCTTGCTGGTGTTGTATAAGTGAAAGGAAATGCAGCGGAAGATGCAGAGGTTGTCCTTGTTGGGAAAATCTAACACGCCGCTTCTCTTTCCAACTCGACCGGCCTGAGTGATCCTACCGCCTATGGGGAATTCCCCCGGTCCCATGTAAACGCAGATGTTCAAATTGGTAGGAAAAAGAACGTGCCACTTGGTGTCAGCGTCGCAAAGTTTCCGTACCTCCTCGCAAGCGACGGTGTTTTGCATCTTTGAGAGGAGCTCTTCCAAAGTTTCTGAATTAGTTACAGTAGGGAGCGGTTGTATGAGAGTTGCGTTGTTCTGGGAGGCGTGGAAGTAGCGCAGTTTGCTCTTGTCTTCTCTGTGTTGTAACGGTAAGCCTACCGAGAAACCCACTTTGTATCTGAATCTTTGTGTCAAGTGAATGCGACGCATAGTATCTACAGCGTCACTCAACTCGCCGGTTGGTAGCCTGAAGTTTGTTACACTCACGCGAGTCCCGTGCATCCTGACGCCCGTTTGTATCGCAGGCCAATTTGCCGTGAACGTTTCCTCCCCGTTCGGTACAGCACATATGCGCGGAGGGACGGTCACCCCGTCCAGAGATTCGCGTCGACAAGCGCTCTTTCGGCAATCCCCTTCGCCGCATAGAGGGCAAAACTTAGCTACTACTCTACAATTTTCTACGTGTCTCTCAGGGTTGTACGCTCTTTTAAACATTTTGAAACACTTTTTGCATACGTACTGTGTCATGTTTTTTTTCACTCGGTTACCAACTACTTAGCCGTCTAACTATCTATCTATCTATCTAGCCATCTATCAATCTGTCGTCTATGTAACTATCTTTCTGTCTGCTGTCTGTGTATCCGTCTGTCTGTCTGTCTGTCTCATACAGCGTACGTCAAACGCTGTGTGTGTGTGTGCGCGCGTGAGCGTTGAGCGTCTCTCATTCCGAATCTATGCCGAGATATTTCAGAATGATCTCTGTTTTGTCATCCAACTCTTTGAGCGCTCTGGCGGACAGCGTCACCCCCTGCTGTGTGGGTTTTTTGTCAGGACCTTCGTACTTGCGCACGTGGACGAGGTTCTTACCGCTGTAGTAGCTCACAGCTGCGTACACTTCGCCCGCCTCATCCAGCACTGCGAACCAGGGGGTGTGATTAGGTTTTCCTTGCGCGGCCGCTGTGTCGCGTATGCGCACCACTGCGCGGATATCGGCGATGCGTGCTATGAGCTCGCGCAGCGCGTCGGCCGTGAAGTGCACTCGCTTGCTTCTGGTCAGAGACGCCTCTTTCACCTGGCCGTCTTTTGTGTAGCGCGGCCTCCTAGACAGTCTAGCCACGTCCTCCCAGATCTCCAGCGTCAAAGCTCCGTCTAAGCAGAACTCTAACCCGAGTGTTTTCTCTGCTTCTTCTCGTCCATCTCCTTCTTTTTCTTGTATTTTTCTCTTCTTAGTGGGCCTTGTTGTTCTGGAACTCACCTTAGAACGTTTCACACCCGCAGGATGAGTAACACCATCAGCGTGAGCTGAATCAGCAGCAGAACCGATAGCAGGAGCAGCGTCAGCGCTGGTGGTATCGGAGGTCTCGTTGTTGGAACAGCGCAGCCACACGCCGTCCGTGCTGTGTGTAGCGGGAGAAGATGAAGCGCCGCCGCCGCCCTCGTAAGGTGGCGGTGAGGGCAGTCGCCACGGACCGGACGGGGGGGCGCTAGCAGTGGAGGAAGTGAGGTCGAAAGGTCGAAGAGGGAAGCCGAAAAACGTACCGCTCACCCCTTGCCCTTCGGGTTCTTCGTACGCCTCGTCGTCGGCGTCGTTCTCTGTCTCACCCTGTTGCTGCTCCTCCTCCTCCTCTTCTTCTCGGTTCAGGGGCTGAGTGTCCGAATAGCTGTAACTCTCAGCGCGAGCGGCGTCGAGGGCGTCCGTCGATGTAGTGGTGGAGGAGAGGGGCTGTGCAACGTGCGGCAGGTCATCAAAGTCATCAACAGTAGTGGGGAGGTAAAAACCCGGTTGCCAGTACTGCGCTGTGCCAGGAGCGTTGTCGTCAGTAGTAGTAGCAGTAGCAGCAGGTGCAGCAGAAGCAGCCGCAGCAGCAGCCGCAGCAGACGCAACAGTAGCAGGCGCAGCAGCAGCCTCAGCAGGCGCAGCCGTAGCAGGCGCAGCAGTAGCAGGCGCAGCAGCAGCAGCAGCAGCAGCAGCAGCAGCAGCAGCGGCAGGCGGGACGGCGGTAGCAGCGGCAGCGCGCTTAGCAGCAACGTGTACCGTCGCGAGTGTAACAACGTCGCTAGCACGACGACTGCTACCAGTAGTACTACTAGTACTACTACCACTACTACTACTACTGCTACTACTAGTGCTACTGCTACTACTACTACTACTACTAGTGCCACTACTGCCGCGAGCGCTCGCTACAGCAGGAGGGTGATAAGACCAACCGGCTGCGGCGGTAGTCTCATGTTCAGTAGCAAGAGCAGGCACTGACGCTAAACGAACGCTGTTCCGCGTAGTCTTCTTGTTCTTGAACGCCGCTAGCTGTTGTCTTTTGCTCATGGTGGTGACTGTAGAGAGCAGCAAAAAAGAATGAGTGAGTGAATGGAGGTTTCCAAGCCCCTTATATACGCCTTCTCGCTTCTAGAGCTAAGCTACTTACCGACCCTGTTCAGCTGCCGCCGGCTGGCCGGCTGCCATTCACAAAGAGAAACAAAAAGACATAAGGCATGACGTTTTCAGCTGGATCCCTTTCCCCCCCCTCTTTTGAGAGATCGACTGTGATGATGAGCTAAGCCGCTTACCACCCTGTTCAGCAATTCAACGCGCATTAGCTGTATAAAGGGTTAAGCGGTTGCTGCCTGCCGTCGACTGACCGGCGGCGGCCATTCACAAAGACATACGGTATGACGTTTTCAGCTGGATCCCTTTTTGAGGGATCCACTGTGGTGAGCTAAGCCGCTTACCACCCTGTTCAGCCATTCAGCGCGCGTTAGCTGTATAAAGGATTAACGGTAACGGTGATGAGCTTACAGTGTGTATACAAAAAAAAACTACAGGAGGCGTGTGGCGTGAAGCAGGACCCCCCTAAGACGAACGTGTCTGTCTGTGAGTAGAGGCGTGTGCATGTGGTGAGCGACTTAAGTGTAAGACAAAAATCGCCACCTCCTGCCGTGGTGAGTAGACCCAGCCGGCCAGGCGGGCGGGCGGCCGGCTAGTTCAATAGGGAGGGGTGACAGCTGCCTAAGGCTGTGCATGAAAAAAAATCCGATTTTCACCTGACCTCTGACGTTTGTTACAATGAATGTCAGAGGGAGGGAAACGTCCTCGGGTAGGGGGTAGGAGGTATTAAGGCTATGAGTGAGGAAAAAACACCGTTTTCAGCTGGTCTCCACGGATAGCGATGCCACACCCCCTCGTCATCTAAGCTCTTAAGGAGCGGAGTGGCTGAAAAAGCGTCATGCGGACAGGGCGCTAGACAGCTGGAGCGCTGTTGGAAATGGGATTAAACTCCCTCTGTATAAAAAGCTCTCATTTCTGTTGGAAAAAAAACATATCGCCTCTGACCCCAGTAACGGCTACTACCACCACCACCGCCACCACCACCACCGCCGCCGCCGCCGCCGCCGCCGCCGCCGCCGCCGCCGCCGCCGCCGCCGCTGCCGCCGCCGCCAAGACGAGACGAGATGGCTCAAGCTATTCCACTTTCAAGCTCGCCTTCACCGCCCGGTGCGCCTGAAAAAAAGTTAATGCGGCTTGACGACGTGAGACGCGGCGCGAGGCAGACCGATGATGGGGAGACCCGACAGGTAGGACAGCGGCGGTTAGCCTATAGCGACGCCTTGCTTCGTCAACTAGGTAAAGAGTTGAGCGGCTGTTGGAGAGAGTTGGGCAGTAGCTTAAAAGTCAGCGCCGCCCGTATGGATGCTCTAGTAGAGCGCAGTGTCAAGACACCGGAGGAGCTGTGTACGGCGATGTTCCGAGTGTGGTGGGGTGAAACCCCGCATCGTCATAGATGGGGCGAGCTCGGTCGCGTCTTCACCCGCATTAGACGCATGGAACTGTTGGCTCAGTGGATGGCCCTTCTCCACAGACAGGGGTTGGATTTCGAAAACCCCGACTCGCGCGCGATGCATAAGCACTTGGGCACCCTCGGCAGACGTCTGGGTAGCAGGTGGAAAGAGGTGGGGGACCATTTAAAATTGTCGCCTGAGAGGTTAGATAAGATCGCTGAAGAATGCGAATACGGAGGAAGTCCCGCTGAGTGGGCCTTCCGAGTGTTGAAAATGTGGCAAGATGAAGCTGACGGCGCCGGCGGTACGCCTTTTGAACTCCTTCGAGTGTTGACTGAGGACATGGGAAAGTTTGGCCTCGGCATCGCGATATAACTTGACTTTATCAAGCAAGAAACAACGAGAACGACGGACATGTGAATTGTTGTGTTTTATTTTCATACGTCTTCTTTATTAGTAAGTAAAAAAAAAAAAAAAATATCATAACAATTAAGACGCGCGATCTCTTAAAGTGTCACTTCCTCCAGTCGCAGCTGATCGCCTCATCGCAGCACGTGATAAACAAAAAAAAAACACGAAGAGACACGCTTCTTCCTCTCGAGAGGAAGAAGCGTGTCTCTCGATTGAAAATCTTTTTCTTTCTTAAAAGAGACAAACGCGCCCCTTAGAGTGCCCCCCCCTAGAGTGCCCCCCTCCCCCCCCCCCTCCCCCCCACCACTCGCCCCATGCATCCTAAAAGCGCCCCCCTCCCCATGCATGTTAAAAGGGCCCCCCTCCCCCCCTCCCCTCCCCTCCTTCCCCTCCTTCCCCCTTATACACTCTAAAGAACGCTTCTAACTAGTTCAATAAGTCACTTCCAGTCGCTCGTAAAACAATAAAAAATGAAAAAAAAACTTATATCGTGGTGTTTTTTATTAGTTTACCGAAAAAAAATAAGAGACTCGCCTCCTCCTCCAAAAAAAAAGATATCACATTTTAAAGCCCGTGACCCCTTAAAGACGCTCATCTCTTCATTAAGTCGCGTGACGTCACTTCTTCTTCTTCTTCTTCTTCTTCTTCTTCTTCCGGTCACGTGATCAATCAGGTCACTTCCGGTCACGTGATCCTCAATGAGGTCACTTCCGGTTGGCCATTAGGTCATGTGACGTCACTTCCGGTCCCCTAAGTAGGTCAGTAGGTTACCCAGAATGCACCATCCCCTAAGTAGGTCACTTCCGGTCACCCAATGGAGGCCTCTGATTGGCTGCAGGGTTACCCAGAATGCACCGCTAATCCCCTAAGTAGGTCACTTCCGGTCACGTGACCAAATGGAGGCCTCTGATTGGCTAACTAGGTCACGTGACGTCACCACTAATCCCCTAAGTAGGTCACTTCCGGTCACGTGACCAAATGGAGGCCTCTGATTGGCTGCATGTCGATTGAGTAATAAACAGTACTTAACTATAGTCCCGTTCCGATACATACTATACTACTTATACGTAAGTGACTTACGTATACGTAAGTGACTTACGTATACGTAAGTGACCTACGTATATATCAGAAATGCAAATCAACTTGCACTTGACCTACACGGATCATTGAACAGTATCCATGCAGTATGCCATTACATTTACCGATGCTAACCTAACTTACGTATACGTAATACTTACGAATGCCACACAGTAAGTTAAGTATGGTTATTTAAAAATGAAATAGAAAACCAAAATTTTTTTCTTCATTATACTTCAGAATGTAAAAAGAGGTTTAAAAACATGATATGAAATGACCAAAAAATTTGTGAATTGAAGGTTCTTTTTAAACACCACATACTATATACTTTACATTTGTAGAACACCTCTAGTAGGTGTCCTAGGATTTGATAGAGAAACGCAAATTTTTTCCCTTACATACACGTAAATGTCTATATTTTCCGTATACGAACACTTTAAGTATGCACTAATAGTGGGGGAGAAATGCTATATTTACTAATGCTTACCACTCTTAAGTCATACATATACGTAACTACACCTTTATAAACGTAAACCTGGAGCAACAGAAACCCCCAAAAGTGGTTATTTTAAGTATACGTATCTGTGGAGCAACATACCCCAGGACCATATAAATGTGTGTTGCTAGGCAGATAAACAATTAGAATAGCTGTTGCTAGGCAACCAGCTGTTTTAGCAACAAACCAATAGAACCATTGAATTCCTTGGGTCCACTTTAGAGGGGGTAGGTATGGTTATAATCAACCTCAGGACCTATCAAACATTGATTAATGACATTGTTATCTAACATGCATAAATTTGTGTTGTGACACCTTAGGCCTAATCCAAGATGGCGGCTACTGGGGAAGTGGCACACTGCATCTCTTACGTAATGGTTGTAAAGCCGTCATGTTACGTATCGTTGCTGTGGGGGCATTGTGGGTTGGGGCCGGGACTACTTTAATCACTCTTCAAACAGAGTCCAAGATAAGGGGCACAGGTGGAAACATCTGCTGGCGAGTGCAGCTGGCGTAGTAATTCGCGTAAATCTGTACACGACCATCATGCTCCAGCCCACAGCAGTGACATATACAACTACGATCTAAAAATAGGTATGTGGAGCGGCGCAGTGTGGGGAAGTGGAAACATCATACTGCCTCATCCTGGTGGTGCCTGTCGGCACCACCAGGGACACTTTGTCCCCATTCGGCATTAAAAAAGTAGAGAAAATCATGGTCAGAATA
The DNA here is from genome assembly GCA_947462335.1 of Harmothoe impar. Lineage (NCBI taxonomy): Eukaryota > Metazoa > Annelida > Polychaeta > Phyllodocida > Polynoidae > Harmothoe > Harmothoe impar. Next base: position 8,438,308 of record OX381718.1, on the reverse strand, counting down.
GGTCAGCAGACCCGACTCTATTAGAGGAAGGGGTCCCATGACCTGGTTTTCTCTATATTTTAGGCATTTATAAGTATCAGAATGATTTAAAAAGCTACACACATATTTATATGGACATTATGAACACAAATACGTGAAAAACAGAAAAATAAAGTTTGACCCCAAATTAGCACCTAACCCATATTCAAACAGGCTAACTGATGACACCTTTCAATCAATACCAATGATACAGAGACTCTATACCACTGTTCCCTCACCAACCTGTCCAAGACCCCACAATGTGATGATGATCTGGTATGCTGCTCATGAAATATGAAACTTTCACACTGTTCATGGAGAGATGCCACCAACTGTTTATGAAATATGCCTTACCATTAATTCTAACCAAAGAAACCTGTATCCCATGCCCTCCGTGTAATAAACCACTCCTGTATTAGTGGCTTGTTTACATTTGTATGTGGTAGAAAAAGCTATTATATTCAAAGAGAGGCGTCTCCTCTATAAATCTAAAATCGTAAAATAAAAATACAGAGAAACACTCAATTAAGTCTGTTGACTGGATTATTGCACTTATTGCACATTTCCACGGCCTCACGAAATATAGCCTAACATTCAACTCGTGAAATATCCCATTCAAAGGCCCAAACTTGTGAACCTTTGTCTATTAATTATTTTTGTGGAGTAAAAGTACTAGCATAATACAAGTCAGGCAGAACTGTTCATTCATTATTGTATTTTGTATTTATAGTTGGGATCAAAACGTTCGTTAACACCGTGACAAGTGCTTTGGTAATGCATAAGGGAGTGTTTGTTTTTTTAACAGGGGAGGGCTGTTTTTTCACACACACCCCCCCCCCATTTAGGTAGGCATTTTTTGCCTCCCCCTGTGACTCCCAAATCAGGGAGCATATATACACCCTTTGAAGCATTATAACACACAGGGTTATTTGCTGAAAACAGGTAAAATCCTTTTTGCCCCCAAGGAGGTTCAAGTTTATTAAAGGTTATTTTCTTAACATTTTCTTAAAATCACTCTCCATACCTTGCTTTACAGTGGAATCTGAAATATTCCCTTCTGTAGAAAAAGAATTATTGATAGCTGTTATGTAAAATACTGTCATAAGGAGGCACTTCTCCATATAAAAAAAAATGATTTGGCAAAAAGAATCCAATTTGTTTAATCTTTCTAAATTTAAGAAATGTTTATTTTGTCAATTAACACAAGTTCTAAAATCTGAAATCTGTTTGTAGTTGACCTAGGAGGCTCTATGGGACTGCTCATTGGAGCCAGTATCGTGACAGTCTTTGAGATATTTGACTTCCTTCTGTACATCGCCTTCAGAATGGTCAGCTTTCGCAGGGTGCGACCAAAGTCGCATGTAGTACAAGAGGCAACAATTGATCCCTAAGGGTTATTTATTTAATAGAACTTCTGCCAAGAACGTGCAATACAATTATATTTGAAACTATGCATGGCCACTCTGCCCATACTCATAGACTGATTATCAAAGAAGAGAGTGAATATCTGTGATGGAGGGAAAAGACATGTGAAGGCCTGTTAGTATGAAGCGGAAAGCAGTAAAAAGGCAGCACGTTATTAAAACAGAATGGAGGAGGGACAACAGAAAGAGATTTCTGAAAATTTCCCCAGTTAAACCTGTCAACCATCAACTTCCTTTCCATGATGCACCTCCAAGTTTGCAGTTCTCTCATGCTGAATCATGGATCATTTGGATTGAGAGGACAATGGTTGTTTATAAGGAGAAGTAAAGACTATTATGAAGCATGGATTGACTGTATGTGTCACAGTTTATTTTGGAATCTTCATGTACATACAGACATCTGTCACATGTTACTGCTTGGTATTAAATCTTCTCAGCCAATTGGTGTGTACATACTAAGGTGCCTTTTCTCATTAATACATTTCGAATTTCAGGATATAAACATACAATACAAACATTGGACAGAAATGTTTGTGAGATAAACCGTGTCGTATGTCAGAAGTAAAGAGTGCAGTTTCATACGCTACTACCCAGTAAACACAAGTACCTAAAGCAACTAATTTGCAGGTAATAAAAACGTAACTTCTGCACGTAAATAAACGTCCCAATGTAAGGGTTTATTTAGGTTTTTTGATGTAATTGAATGTTAGTTCATGTTCTACAGACTTCTAGAGAACATGATTTCCCAGTTATTTTATGTAACAATATTTACCTATTTTGAGTAAGCACGTCATTTAAACGTAAATAGGAGGCAATAAATATGGTAAAAGGAACGTAACTTCTGCACGTAAATAAACTCAATCAAACTAATTCAAGGGATTATATACGTAATTTGAAGTAACTACAGATGCTAAAGGAACGTGATTTTCAAGTCATTTTACGTAAAAATATTTACATACTTCCTTGCATGCTCTTTGTGCATTTAAATCTTTTTATTTGTATGCAATATTAAATCTTCTGATAGAATAGTCAATTCACATAGCTAGAATGATCCATCAATTAAAATCTACGGTAGAAAACTATGCAAAATGTAAAGTATGCAGGAAAAAGTGTGTAAGTAATTTATATGTGTGTTTAAATATATTAAGTGTGTTATTGCCTGGCACCAACTGGTAGATTTGCATATCATTTTTTATTTTCAAGAATCAAAAACTCAAGGAAGCACTTTACACAAGCCCAACGGGGATTGAACCAGAATGGTTGCTATCACTGTCCAACGCTTTATCTCACTAAGCTGCCAAGCAGCTGTCACATAACTCTCATGTTACACCTATCAAGGACCTATTAAGGACCTATTAAAAGGGCCTTAAACTGATAAAGGAGAGACGCACAATGAGTAGAGTTGATCCAGTCTTTATTGTATCCTGATGGGTTGAGCTGCAACATATGACTCTCAGGATGTATTTGATGTGATACAATTCGGTATAGCCTCCTATTCCCTTCACTGCCGCATAGCTCTTTAATATATTATCTCCATTTGATGTCATGTTGCATGGATGATGTCCTTGCAAGCAATTCACCAGTGCATTCATGCATCATACTGACGCTAAGGGGTTGATACACTTTTGAAGCATCAGGGTGTTGCATGGATGCAGCCTTGGGAAGTCACGTCCTATGGCTACATTCAATGACTCATTGACACACGATGGGACCATTAAAGGCTAATGGGCCGCATAGTACCTAAATGACCTGTGTTCATTTCTTTTTCTTTTCATGATGCATGAATGTAGGCCTGGTGAGTCTGCTCTTCAGACCTGTGTTCATGTATCATGGTGATCCTTCGATAGTGTAACCACCCGCAAGGCTGACACAATGCCTGACTGCAGTACTGCAGTGTGACTTACAAGGGCTGCATTCATGTATCATGAGGACAAAGGGCAGTGCATCAAAGCACTATGCTGTCCTTAATGAGTTAGGCTACTGCTGTTTAAGTATTCACAACTTTGACATAAGCTATTCAACTCTGAAGCTGGAGTAATACTACAATAAATCGATTATTCTTGTGCATACCTTACCTTGTTAGATGCATGTCTTGATTATCTCAATGAATGAAATATATGTCAACAATATCCATATATGTGTCGACATGATGCATGTATACTCTTCTATCTGTTTGTGTATGTGTTGTATCTTATGTATATTCTCCATATTGATACAGTGATAAACAAAAGATGGTTATAATGCTACATGAATTATGTGTTCATAGGCGCCCAGAGTGCTCATTACGTCGAATATGGAATATATATGTACATGTGTGTATATATATATATATATATATATATATATATATATATATATTATGTGTTACACTACCACAGCCAAGAAGGTGTACAGAACTAAGCAGCTTAAATATAGGGTTCTAACACATTTCTCCAGTGGAGCCCCTGGATGGAGGCAGCCATCTTGTAGGACACCAAAGCTCGTGCCCATTCTCATCCTAGGAGTGAGATTCCATGAGATTCCCATTGTCTCTGGCCATCTAATCAGTGTTATCTTAGGGTAAATAGTGGAGATAAGGGCCAAGCTATGAGAGATAAGGGCTGCACAGGTGTGAAGTAGCTCCACTCAGTCATGGTTCAGTGACTCTCCCTTCACTCTAGACACATATATTCGGCCACTCTCCAAGCAGAATTCAATTATTTGATTCTTATTATTTTAGTTTTATAAGAAATAAGAAATTCAAAAATCTGAATTGGTAGATGCATACAATATGATATTCGGATGCCATGCATGCAAAAACCATACATTAATTGATAGAAAAATACTTTGTGAGAAGTGGCCAAAGTAGACTATACAAAGAGGCCTAGTAGATGGTTGTCCTACCATTTAGATCTTCTGTGTGCCACTAGGTGGCAGCACCCCATAGCGTGTTAGAGCCTAATAGCCAGCTGTCTACTCTCTGAGGTTGCCACTATGCATTTATTCTAGTTTTTAAGTTCTTACAGTTTTTATTGAAAGGTCATCTATTGATAATCTTTAAATGTGTTGTGGAAAATGGTAGGTCAGTCACATTAAAGAATATATCAGCTATCCTATTACAAACGTGGAAACCCCAATGACATCACATAACACAAGCATTGACCCGTTACTTGGGGATAGCTCTGATCTTGTACGGCTCAGGAGCGAGTGTAACCCCAGCCCTCCCCAGTAGAGGGGGCAGGTTGTTCTCATCGGTCGGTTTGAAGGTGAACTTCTGAATGAGGTAGGCCAGGAGCAGGAACAGCTGACTCCGCGCCAAGGACTCCCCAATACACTGACGGGAACCTGGAAGTAAAACCAGGCTACAGATAATAATGCTCTGTACTATTCATAGTCTCCTCTCTATTCTATCAAATAGTACTCTGCACAGATTTTCAATTGACTCAAACTTATTTTTACAAACAGCATTGCAAGCCGGTAAAAAGGCTGTGTTTAAAGAAGAGAAATAAAATTGCCATACATGAAACAGTGAACACTCAGATACTGGAAAAAGGTATTTTTTCTGGATTGTAGTCTAGAGGCCTGAGGGGTATTTACCAAGGGGAGATCAATTATTATATTGAATATGATAGTAGCATTACCAAAGTGAAATTCTAAATATGTGTCATCATTATAATTGTTGTTTGTAACGATGTCCCATATTATAAGGATGAAGGAACTGTTTTAATTTTGTGTCTAGCATTTCTAGAACCAACACAATTCGTGATTAATCATTGGAAAAAAGGGGCATCTATTGGAGGAAAGCTGTTATAGAACAAAGCCTCTGCCACTGACCCCCCCCCCCCCCTCAAGGTGTTACCGCAACTAGGCCGTGCACAGCTTTCACAGCTCCATCCTTGCCGGGGCTGTAGCTGGGGCTGTAGCCAGTCCTTAAGCCCCTCCAAAATACTTAATATATCAGATGTCAACCTGATCCTTTGGATATATATATCGTTATGTATTTGTCATGAAAATTATATAACTATTATTTGCTTTTCCAAATTTCTAGGTATAATTTAGTGAACCCCACCCCCATTGTTACGGGCTTGTTAAGTTGTTTTGATTTGTGTATTCGGGAGGCAGTCTGCCAATGAAATGCACTATCCCCCCTTTCCAAAATACTTAATATTATAGTTGTCAATCTGAAATTTTGGAGATATATCCTTATATATGTTGAATATTTGCAGAAAAAATTATACAACTGTAAAATAATTTCCCAAGCTTTTAAGCATAATAAAGTGAATCCCCACCCCAATTTTTAGGCACAGCTCCCGCACCTACGGCCCTAAGGAGGGGGACCCAGGCCAGGGGCAGTGGTTCCCCCTCCCCGGCCATCTCCTCAAGGTGCAGGGGGGTGCAGGTGTGTTGGGGGCGGCCTCACACCCTTGCAGACCCGTAAAACACAGCTAAAAGCAGGTGCAATCCCGGAAAGGTTAATGGAAGGTTAGATAGATAATCTTTGTATCATATAAAAGGTAATTATCTATATTTTTACTGGGATAACTTATAAAGAGCCCGAAAGCAAAACCCTGTGAGTAGTGGGTAAAAATCTAACATTTTCTATTTTACAATTTCGTAGCTCAGGTTAGAAAAGCGCCATGTAAACAGGAAATACATCTACATAAAGGTTGAAACCTCATCTAATGAGCTACAATAATTTATTTAGGGTAGGATATGTTGGGGAGTCACTAGCTGGCATACTCTGAAGGGTACCTCCAGACCAAGTGTTAAAAAAACCGCCCATGCGTGAGTGTGATAACAGTAGGGTAACACCTCCAATGGTAAGGACTGGGCTCTTTGGTAATGCTAATGATAGTCTTGTTACATAATACCTTGTTTTCTGTAGAAAGTAAATGTTTACCTGCACCAAAGGGGATGAATCCATCCTTGATGTTGAGTAGTTTCCCCTTAGTGTCCAGGAACCTGTCAGGGTTGAACTGGGTCGGGTTCTCCCAGTACCTCTCAGACATGTGGACATGGTAGATGTTGGCCAGCACTGTGGCCCCCTTAGGTATGGTGTAACCGCCGATCTGTGTGTCTGCTGTGCACAGGTGCGGCAGGGTGGAGTGCACTGAGGAAGACCGCATATTTGCATCGATTGTCAACCTATTTATACATCAAATCTCAGGACAAGTGCCATAATAATATGTAATATTATCAGGGAACACCCTTCTAGGCACGTCTGTCCCGAGGGAAGGACCGCGGGTCCTTCCCCAGGGACAGCTAGCTAAATTAACATGACCTTCTTAGACTCAAGTGACCTACTTCAAAGTATGCATTCTAGTAGTTAACTAATGTACAGACTTGGCAAACATGGAATAAGAATACTTCAAGGTTAGTAGAATGAATGCATCCCTGGCTAGTAACTAACCAGTGCTGCATTCAAGCATCATGCCGACCCTATGGGTTGATACACTCCCATGGGTCTGCATGATGTACCAATGCAGCACCGGCGAGTTACTCATTAGGGCTGCATTGGTGCATCATAATGACAAATGCGCCATCCATCCTTAAAGTGTTAATGACATAGATGTTCCCAGTGTGACTCACCAACAGAGGCGTGACGTAGGATCTCCATGATGAAGGCCTGTAGGTAGTTCAGGCTGGCCTTGTCAGTTGTAGACGGCTGTCGCTCATTACCCACGACCTACGTGTGTCAGGAAGTAATGGTTGTTTAACGCTATTTCAACAGCAAAGATTACATTCATGGCAAGAAAGCTACATTAGACATCAATTTTACAGATAAATCATGTGTCTGTGTCTTTGAGTATTGGTACTAGACAAACGAAAGAGGGGACAGAAAAGAGAAAGGATATACACAATTTTAAGATGGGACAGGGAAGCCCCCCAAAACCTACATTTAGTCTATACAAAACCGTTTACACCATGCAGGACATTCGGTCCTGCAGATTCTTTTCTATGCAGGCCCGGCTCAATTTTTGCAGGCCCGGATATTTGAGTGCAATCTTGCTATTGAAAAATAAAATATAAAGCAAGTGTTTGTACTGGCAATGATAATAGATAGGGTTCCCCCTAAATGTTACAATTATATTAACCAATATGTAGATAACTGAAGAACAATACAGAAAATATTCACACTTTCTGTTTTATGCTGTAGAAACCTTAATAATGGTCCGATTTACAAGCCGTAAAAATGGCACATAGGCAAGAATCTCCTAAATACAGCCAGCCATTTAGGTCTGCAGTAGCCCTTTTTCTGCCGGACCGGCAGACTTTTTGTCAGCTATAGCCGGTGTCAGGCAGGTTTTCGTATAGACTGTACATTTGTGCAAAGAATAAATATTCATCTAATAGGATCTCAGCAGGACACGGTATGAGTAATACATCTGTATAAACGTGTGTGGCAACACTGCCACCTTGGCAGCATTGAAATCACAGTTCTAGCAGATAGACAAACAGGAATTTGTCCCATTATTACATGTGTAGGGGCTAGGGTTATACGGGTATGTTATATGACGAGTGCTGTTGGATGTTGTGTTGCGAGCTCAGTCCGAACCCTTCAGTCCGACGGTAGGTGGCAGCACCTACCTCGGGCTTGGGGTATGGACAGAGGTCGCTATAGGCTTCCGGTCTGCGTGTGCGCGCGCAGGCTGGCTGCCTATATATACCCAGCATCTGGCGGTACTCGTCGGTTACTCTGAGCCACGCTGGCAAGGAGACCCTGTGATCAATACGGCTGATTAGCCTACTGACCCGTTCCGAACTCTATAGGGAGTTCGCACACATAGATACTGCTTGTCTAGGTTCTCTGAATAAACCTGATTTGCAACCTGTAACACTTGATCCGAACTGTGTCGACTTTGTTCTTTAATTGATACTCTACCAATATCATAAAGAGACAAAGTATCGTTTATTACACTGGTGCCGTGACCAGTTCTGAGTGAAACGCAGGTTAGCCTGTGCAGTAGCACAGACCTCCTGCTCTGGACGGAGCAGCGAGGTCTCCCGATGAGGCGTCAGCCTCATCCCCGGAGGGGTTAGATGCCGTGAAGGAGGCAGATACCCGCAGGAGTGCGAATGTTCCATCCAGGACAAGCGCATTTTTGGGATACCAGGGTCCCGGAATAATGAATTACTCATTAGATGAAATGAGCCTGTCAATGTTCAACGTTGGTGGGCCGCTCCGAATCCACGGAGGGCTACCATCTTGGAGGAACGTCGTTTCGATGACATGAGAGAGGCCAGAATACAGGAGCGTGTGCAAATGGCCCAAATGGAGTTGTTGACCATTCAGAAACAGTCGAATGAATGGAAAAGCAGTCTGATTGCATTGGAAGGTGCAGTCACACATAGAGCTTCCAAAATCAAGGAGAAAGACGCAAGGCTTTCAACTTTGTTGGAGGAGAACGAGAAGCTGGTGCAATCACTTAGCAGGGTTCGAGTGGAGTTCGATCAGAAACATGCTGATCTACAGGGACTCCGTTCCGACTTTGTTCAGGCGAACACTGATCTGAATCAGATTTGTGCGGCCCGAGATGCCGTCATCCATGAAGCAGAGGAGACCCGATCAGAACTTGTTCGGGACACTGAAGACTTACGGGAGGCTCGCCAAAGTCTACTGTCAGAATGTGACATTCTGAAGGCAAAAAGAACTTCTTTGGAGAAATTTTTGTCAGAGACCAGGGAAAGTATACAGGATAGCAGTACCTCGTATGCTTCCGCTGATAATGACAGTCCGAAAGGTCCTCATTACAGGAGTTTTACAGACACCCCAAATCTTCCTATGGGACGTGGGATGACTGTAGAAGGTGCCTTGTCTACTTCAACGCCAGGACGACCACTAAAGGTTGGCCGAGCTAGGGGTAGAGGTAGGGCGAGTGATTACTCACCTAGGGTGGGTATCAGTGGTATCCGTCCAATTCCGAAGCAGGTCTTTTCGGTTCCCACGGGTGTAAACACGGCGGGCAGGGGAAGGTCATTATCGGAGTTGGTGCAAAGTCCACGTTCTCAGTTGAAACTGGATGAGCAGCAACTGGATTCGGAACGCTTGAAGAAAGCATCCGAACAAGATAAGGCGGCCAAGACCGACTTAACTCCCTCGAGTTTGTCGCAATGGCGAGAATGCCAAGCAAACATACTGTTCAATGAACAGAAAAACTTGGAATTGGAGAGGCGAGATGTGTATCGCAAGCAGCAGGCTGCTCTTGAGCAGCAACAGGAACGCATGAAGGAAAATGCAGCCCTCGCTGAGGAATTAGCAGAGCAGGAGGCGGCGGTTTTGAGAGCTCGACAAGAAGGGCTCCGAGCGGCCGGTGAAGCTGCGAAAGCTAAATTGGCGGAGGCACAGCAAGAGGAGGAGGCTGATAGACAGGCCAAGGAACTGGAAAAAGAGAAAGCGGCGCATCAGCGATTGCTTGCTCTGGCCCAGCAGTGTCAGTATATGACTGACCAGGAGAAAAATTGGTGGTTCGCTCAAGGTGTGGACCCCACTAAGGATTTGGTGTCGTATGGTACCTACCAGACCTATCTGGAGAGGCAGAATAACGTGCCTACCAGAGGCGCTACTCCGGGGACGACTCCGGGCACAAAGAGTCCGAGGAGGGCTCCAAGGAGAACAATTCTGAGTACAGAGTTGCAAGAGTTGTACGATACAAACCCAGCAATAGCTGGGATCGGATTGCACAACGTGGGTACAGAAAAAGACGCCTCGGCTTCCATTTCTAAATGCCTGGCGATAACCTCTAAAATTAGGGGGTCATCCAACGCTGCTAGACGCATTGCTAGCGAGCCTTTTCCCTACTGGCAGAAAAACTCTTGGGAAGAGTGGTTGGGAGCCACCGTTGAGGACATCAACCTCAGTGGGTGGGATCAACAGGATGCAATTCCTTATGTCTGTAAGGGATTGCGCTTGGGAGATGGCCTGATGGCCGTGGAGCAGTGGAAAGATGAATGCGGACCCCGCGGCACTTTCAAACAACTGGTAGAGATCGGAACTATCCTATACGGAGACTCCGCTCGGATTGACCCGATGGTTGCTTTTAAGAAGCGAGTGCAAGGCAAGCACGAGGCCCCGAGGGTTTTCGGACTTGCACTGATGAGACTCCTGAAGAAGGTACATCCAGCTTCAGGAATCCATGATGCCTTATTCTCTAAGGAATTGTTCTCTCAGTTTGTTGCTGGACTGAGGGACCCAGAAATACAACATGTGGTGTATGATACCTGGAGAGCTGATACGTCATTAGATGACCTTTTTAAGGCCATCGACATACATGCTCTCAAGAAGTCACTGTTAGGGGACCGGGTGCCCACCCGGGCCTCGGCCATTATAGAGTGTTCTCCGGAGCAGTCTGATGGTTCGGGCAGTGAGGAAGAGGGGGCGATAGCTTCTGCAGCTCAGTTTAAGAGGAATGGGAATTCCTCTAAAACGCCGTGGAAAAATAGGAAGCCGGAAGGGGGTGGAAACCCTCCTCCGAAGAAGGAATCATCGGACCCAAAAGCTCCGATAATGGACGCAGCGTTTTTCACATCGCTGTTTGAGAAGATGACGACTTCCATTCAGGGGGCTACACAGCCTAACAGGAGGAAGATCAATCGGCGGACCGCCAAGTGCTATAGGTGCCTGGAGATCGGTCACTTTGCTGCGGAGTGTACGGCTCCGACTCCGAAAGTTCCCGGAAAGGAGGGAAACTAGAGGGGGTGGTCCGAGAAGGCGAGCGGACGACCCCTGCATATGATGTACGCCAACATACCAGAGAGGTAGAGCCTAGTGAAATTCCGAAGGCAGGAAGGGAAACAGGGGTGGCTTCGAGCTTGAGGGGCTCGGATGCCGGCCTGGTTAACATTCCAGTCCAACAGTTGCCCGGCAATGAGGCAGGGAGGCCCATTACGGATCGGAACGAGGAAGTTGCGGCTGTCACAGACACCGTGTGGGTAGGGAGTACCCAGCTTTCCCCGGATCATCCATGTTTCGACCATTTGAAGAAACATGGCCTTGATTTGGCTGCTCCGAAGGATTTTAAACGCTTTACTGTAAACCCGTCTCCGCTGGGGGGGAGGCGGTGGTATGTGTCTGTTACTGTGGCCGGTAGAGCGGGCGAATTTTTAGTAGATACGGGAGCTAGCCACTCCTTTATCTCCTCTAACTTCTATGCTCTTATGCTGGATAGTCGTGATAACTTCAAAACGAGGGTAAACGCCTGTTCGGCCGATGGGTCAAGTATGCAGACGTATGGGCGCGCGTTCATACCGCTCCGAATTGGAGGGAAGGAGTATGTGGCTTCTCCCACCATTGCGGATATTGCAGACGACGGTATACTCGGATTGGATTTTTCGGCGTTGTATGACGCGGTCCTGAATCCGGGTACAGGGGTACTCCTGATAGAGCACCCGTACCGTGCGGTAGAGCAATGTGTGCTCCGACAAGTGTCGACAGTGGCAACGGTGGTCCAAACTGTAAAGATTCCTCCCGGACAGACGTGTGACGTGCTGGTCCGAAGCAAGGGGCTTAGGAGAGAGGAAGAGGCAGTTGTGGAGCCGGATGTGGCCATGTTGGGTAGTATCGGTTTGACGGGCATGGACACCCTGGTGGGTGATGGTGCTTGGACCGTTGTGCCGGTTTCTAACCCCGGGTTGGAACCGAAGTATCTATTTGATGTTGAAAAAGCTCTCAACAAATATTTGTCTTATGGTGTAATACTGAAGCATTACTGCATTGTATTATTAGAGATGTATTGACTACTATATTACAAATTATTTTTCATATATGTATGCATGTAGTTGTGAGATTGAACACGGATTTAATGCCAGAAAGATTCATATTTTTTGGTTATAAATGAAAATTGGTACATGGTGTTGTGCTTCTGTCCTGTGACATACCAACACATCAAATTTATGCTTTCAATGGATACGCGCTGGAATGCGATAGACTTATTATGTACATGCAGAGTTGTAAAAGTTGAATTTCACTTGCTATATACCTATTTAAACTCTTCTATATACAAACCTGGGCGATGGTTATGTTCCACCTCCTATAATAGAGTAGGGAGAGCCTTAGTTATTATTTACCATACACATACGTCAAAACTCTGCTGCTGATGCTCCACAAAAAGTTGGTATAACTTAGCAAAGTCTTTGTGTTCAGTTGACTACTCAGTATAGTCTGTCAACATACACTAAAGGCTTTTCATCCCCCTGGCTCTAATCTAGCGCTAGGAGGCATTATTTTTGTTTATCTCTTTGTATTTTCTTCCTTGTCTCTGACTACTGACAGTCACTTAAATTAATCCTAAGATAAGCTCGCAGGATGTCATTTAGTATTAAGAAGGTAATTGACCAAGGAGGGCTGAAGCTGATGCACCTAAATACTAGGAGCTTCTATAGGAAGAGACATCAGTTCTTCAGGCTCTTTGGTGGTTTTGATTTCATCACAGTTAGTGAAAGCTGGCTGCATGATGGGTACTCTGAGAGTCTGCTACAGTGGCCTGGTAAGACGCTGTTCAGAATGGACCGACCCAAGACTGACAAGAAGAAGGCTGGTGGTGGTGTGCTCTGCTATGTGAGTGACCACCTTGTCAGCAACTGTGTCCTGATACCTGAGCTGTCTGGTGTCAGTGGTGATGTTGAAAGTCTAACCATCAGTTATCGCCGACTCAATAGCAAACCAATGCTGGTGACCACTCTCTATAGGCCACCAGATGGTAATCTGAAGGCTTTTTTGGATTACCTAGAGTTGGTGTCGCTAAGCGTGGAGGCTGCGGGTCATGAAAGGTGGCTGATGGGTGACATCAATATCAACACGTTGGTGACCGACAATGCTTATAGTAAAAGGCTTGTTGACACTTGTAGAGAATTGGGTCTCCGTATAATTATCAATAGCTGTACCAGGCCATGGGGTAGAAAGGTATCTTGTATCGACCATATTCTGACAGACTCCGACGAGGTCATTCAGTCTGGTGTCCTAGCTGCCTTGTTGAGCGACCATCTCCCTGTCTTTGGCATCAAGAAAAGAACAGTGCATGAGAAAGTGGCTAGTACTGTAGTTGCACGCAACTACAAGAACTATAGCCAGGATGATCTGACAGACTGGATGCTACAGGCAGATTGGGACCTGTTCTGGCAATTGGTTTCTCCCGATGAACAGTGGGACTTCATCCATGAACACATAGACCTGTTCTTGGACTACCACTGCCCTCTGAAGGAGATGAAAATTAGAGCTGGATCCAAGGACTGGATGACCCCGGAAATCTTGGAATATATATCTGAGAGAGAGTCTCTTGTCAAAGAGCACAGAAAAACAAAAGATGAGGGTCTCTACAGGGTCATCAGAAAGCTTAGAAATAAGATCAACCATCTGTGCGGCTATGCAAAGGCCAGCTCTGTTAAGAGTATGATAGCTGCATGTGAGGACGACCCAAAGAAGTTTTGGCGAGAAGTCAACAAATTGTTCAAGGGCACTACCAAATCAGTAGCCCCGACCTTGATTAATCAGGAGTCGGGTGACACTGTACCCGCCACGGAGTCCCCTGACTTTATCAATGACTACTTTGCCAACATTGGGTCCGTCCTCACTGCAAAGTTTGATAGTGCCCCGGCTGAAGACAACTACTCAGAACCAGGTCCTGACTATGTATCGACTGTCCCTGCCCTGTGTGTGATTGAGCCCCTTGTAGAGATCATGCTGAAAGAGGTCAGTACATCAAAGACATCAGGCCTGCCTAATGTCAGGCCGGATGTCCTGAAACATGCACTCTTGTGCATAGTACCTCAGTTCACATATCTACTGCAACTCTCCTTCGATACAGGGGTGTTCCCAAAGGCTTGGAAAGATGCGAGGGTCACCCCCATCCCCAAGGCAGGAGACAAGTCTGATGTGAGCAACTGGAGGCCGATCTCACTCCTGAGCATGCCATCAAAAATAGCTGAGAGGTTAATGCACCACCATTTGACCATGGCTATTGAGCAGGCAGGAGGATTGAGTGACAGCCAATTTGGGTACCAGACAGGCAAGGGCACTGTTGATGCTGTATACAAGTTGGTGAATGATGTGTGTGAAGAAAAGGACAAGGGAAAGTACACAGGTGTGGCTTACCTAGACCTGAGAAAGGCCTTCGATTGTGTCCACCACGGCCTTCTGAAGGGCAGACTGAAAGGTCTAGGATTGACCAAAACAAACCTTGCTTGGTTGGTCGACTACCTGACAGACAGAACACAGAGGACGTGCTTTGGTGAACACACATCGAGGCGAGCTAGTGTTGAGACAGGAGTGCCCCAAGGCTCGGTCCTGGGGCCGCTGCTGTTCATTTACTACATCAACTCCCTGACAACCAAGGTTGGTGAACATGTGAAGATGATCATGTATGCAGACGATATTGCTCTGTATACGTCTCACAGAAAACTCGAGAGGGTGGAAGAGAGACTCCAGGGGACCCTGGATGGTGTGGCTGACTGGTGCAACACTTCAAAACTGACAATCAATGCAAAGAAAAGCAAATGTGTGTTGTATGCCTCTTGTAGCAGAAACCCACTGACAGGACCCCTGAATGTCAGACTGGGCGGTGTTACCTTGGAGTGTGTCCCAGTGTACACCTATCTGGGGATTCCCCTGGACTCAAAACTAACCTTTGAGCATGCCATTGGGGAGTTGACAAGAAAGGTCAACAACAGATTGTTCAACCTGGCAAAGATCAGAAATCTGATTGACCGTGGCACTGCCCTGACAATATATAGGACCAGCGTGGCGACACTGTTCGACTATGCCTCGTTCTTCTATGTTGCGGGAAGTGATAGCGGATTGCTGAAGTTGCAACGCCTGCAGAATCGGGGTCTCAGGATCTGTCTCAACACTGCAACCCATGTCTACCATGTAGACGAGCTTCACTCTATGAGTGGAACAAAAGAGTTAGCTAGAAGGTGGGATGAATTACTGTTGACACTCATGCGCAAGTATTATCAAGCTGAGTATCCTGATGGAGCGTCCACTCATGATGTGAGCAACTTGATGCACAGATCTTTACGGTCTGATTCCAAGATGCTCTTCTCCATGAGAAGACACATCACAGAGGGGTACAAAAAATCCCCGGCGTACAGGGGTCGCATGTTGTGGAATGTACAACCGGAGGATCTCAAACAAAGTATCTCCAAAAGTCAGTTCAAAAGGAACCTGAAGAGAATTGTAGATCTGAGGAAAAGGTACCCAAAACGGTAGTAACAGACCCTGAGTAAGTCATTAGATGGGCTCCAGCTCATCTGATGGGTATCTAACAGTATTGTGAATTGTGAATTGTGAAATGTGAAAGCTATAATCCAGAAATGTAAACAAACTGAGTACATGAGTCATATCAGTGCGTGCGGCCTGATTGATAATCCAAAACATTGATTATGTATAGTTAAGGCAAGTTCTGTAATCTGTTCTAATTTCTTTCTATCACTTCTTGTTGTCATCATTCATCATAAATTGTGTTTTCATCCATGTGTTAGTGTTCAAAACGGAATAATGTCAAATGTAAAAATTGATTTATGAAACCCGAGTACAAGCCTACGTTATGTCCGAATTGAATTACTGCTTTTTTGCATTCAAGTTGATAAATGTATACCGCGTCTCGAACGTGTTGTTTATCAATAAACGAGTTCGTTTAGAGCTCATTGAACCAAAAAAATCTAAGGAAAGATACAATACTGGGGAAGGTGTTCACCAGTGAGGCAGTGATGCCTGCTGGACAGGTGAGCATGAAGGGTGACCCTTCTCCGACCGTTCTGAGTGAGGGACTTGAGAAAATGATCTCCGAAACGGATTTGACGGATCGGAGGGATCTCGATTCCCTAAGGAGGCTGGTAGTGAAGTATCAGGATGCATGGCAGGTGGAGGGGGAGCCTTTGGGCCGAACCGACAAAGTGTTGCATTCTATCAATACGGGTGATGCACAGCCTTTCAAAATGCCTTACCGACGCTTGCCTTTGGGTAAGAAAGCGGTGGTAGAGGAACAAGTGAAGTCCAGCCCGGTCCAGATGGTTACTAAGAAGGACGGGTCTATCCGATTTTGTATCGACTATAGGCGCCTGAATGGGGTAACCAAGAAAAATGCATATCCTCTCCCCCGGATTGATGAGACTCTGGACTCCTTGGGTGGGAACCAATGGTTCTGCACCCTGGATTTGCAGTCCGGATATTGGCAGATCGGGATGAAGGAGGAGGATAAGGAGAAAACGGCTTTTACAAGTCACATTGGACTGTATCAGTTTGAGCTGATGCCCTTCGGGTTGTGCAACGCCCCGGCCACTTTTGAGGCTATGATGGAAACTCTTCTGAGTGATCTGTTGTGGCGCAAATGTTTGGTATACTTGGATGATGTTATTGTCTTTGGCAAGACTTTTGAAGAGTGTGCGTTGAACCTCGGAGAGGTTTTGGAACGAATTCGGTCCAATGGCTTGACATTAAAGCCGAAGAAATGTGAACTTTTTCGGAAGTCCATGGTCTATTTGGGCCGGATCATCTCCACCGAAGGTGTGCAGGCTGATCCGGCTAAGTTGGAGACTGTGGAGACTTGGGAAGTTCCAAAAGGACCAAAGGATATCAGATCCTTTTTAGGGTTCTGTTCCTATTACAGGGACTTCATCCCCGGATTCTCTAGGGTGTCTCAGCCATTACAACGGTTGAGCCATTGGACTCCGGGGAGGAAAAAAGAACCCTTCCCATGGGGGATGGAACAGAATGAAGCCTTCAAAGAGATTAAGGCGTTGTTCCGAACCACCCCGGTGCTGAGATACCCTACGGAGAAGGGGCATTTCATCCTTGACACTGATGCGAGCAATGAGAGCATCGGGGCCGCATTGTCCCAAATCCAGGACGGAGTAGAGGTCCCGCTGGCGTTCGCTAGTAACAGTATGAACAAGGCACAGAGAAATTATTGTACTACCAAGCGAGAGCTGCTCGCAGTAGTGGTGTACACGAAGAAGTTTCGGCACTTCTTATATGGAGGAAATTTCACACTCCGTACCGATCATTCGGCCTTGAGATGGCTCCTTAATTTTAAGGACGCCGAGGGAATGATTGGTCGGTGGTTGAATCACCTCAGCGAGTTCGGACTGGAAATGCTGACTGTCTGAGTAGACCTCCGGTACGCCGTTGTGTGCGTCCGGAGTGTGGGGATTGTGGTGCTCACAATGCTGTGGTAGCGAGTGTGCGTTTGCCTTATGATGGGTTGTTGCAAAACCTGTTGGATTGGTCCACCGACACTATAAGGACGTACCAGATGGCCGATCCTACCATAGCACGACTGAGGGAGCTTGTCCCTACTGGGGTCTGTCCAGTGAGACCCGAAATATCGCTGGAAAACCGTGAAATGCGACGTTTCTTGGCTCAGTTCCACGAACTGGAGGTCCGAGACTCGTTGTTGTGCAGGTGGAAGACTTGTCCCGGAAAGCGGAGGGTGTTACAAATGGTAATCCCTGCTGCTATGAGGAAAGACATCCTGTACTACTGCCACGGCCATTCCACTAGTGGGCATTTCGGAAAGAAACGCTCGTTGGAAAGGCTGAGTCGGAGATACTCCTGGCCCGGCATGTCAGGCGACCTTTTAAGGTGGATCGAGACCTGTCCGGCCTGTTGTTTAGGCAAACCTGGTCCTGGATTAGGAAAATTGCCACTGCAACAAGAGCTATTCGGAGTGAGATTTGCTCGAATAGCTGTGGACATTATCAGTGGAGTTAAACCAACTCCAAAAGGTAATACGTGTATGATGGTGGTCTCGGACTACTATACGAAATACACCCAAGTGTACCCACTCGAGGATCATACCGCTGCTACTTGTGCGGAAGCATTGGTGAAGGGGTGGATCCTCCATTTGGGGGCTCCTTTGATGTTACATAGCGATCAAGGGAGAGAATTTGAGTCGAAACTATGGACAGCTATGTGCCATCAGTTGGCTATATGCAAAACTCGGACCAATCCGTACCGACCACAGTCCGACGGGCAGGTGGAGCGGTTCAATCGGACCTTGATCCAGGTTTTGAAGCCATTAGTGAACTCCCATATGGATGATTGGGATGATCAATGCGAATTTGTGGTGCATGCGTATAACAATACGGTCCACACTTCGACAAATTGCACACCGAACCTCTTGGTGTTCGGAGAGGACTTGATCATGCCGGCGGATTTGGTATTCGGGGTGGTAGGGGTCAGTCCGGAAGCACCATGTACGGTGCTATTTGTGGAATCTCTACGAGAGAGGTTCAAATTTGCCTATGAAACAGTTAGGGCTCATTTGCTCAAAGCTGCGAATTGGCAGAAGGTGGGTTATGACACCGGATTGAAGTTGCGACGATTCGTAGTGGGGGATAGAGTGATCCGCCTACACGAACCGCTCTGCAACGTCAAACTGGCGAATAACTGGGATGGACCACACACTGTGGTTAAATGTATCAGTCAAACGACTGTGTTGATTCAGTCTGAAGCAGGACGCATCCGGACGAGCCATGTGGCTCGGTTGCGTGCTTGGGCTGGAAGGGAGCTCACCCCGGAAACGGAGGTGGAGAAGGGAACTTCGGATGCTAAATTTGTACCTTTGGAGGGGGTGTCAGTGGATACCCCTAAGAGAGTGGTACAAAAGAAGCTCCGGAAGACCGTGAAAAAGAAAGTCTCGGCAGGTGAAGGAAGAAGGGCACGGAAAACTAAAATCAAGGCTGGAGTTTTAGTTAAGAACGAGTGTCCTTCGGCCAGGTTACGAGAGGTGGACGGGAAACCCGTTCGGCGAAGCCCAAGGCTGGTGGCTAGAGGGGCTGTAACCTAGCTTGTTTACACAACGAGTGTGGTGTCCTGTGTTGTCCTATATGTTATATGTATGTTACCAACAGGGGCGCTCAAAGTCAATATGAAAAGAATGTAAGAGTGCTCCCCGAGGGTGGTGGACGGATAATCCGGTGGGGTAATCTTCGATTTCCCATAAATATCCACTAATACTCCTGATGAGCTCTTTATTCGAAGTATATTTTGACTTTTGTGAGCCGCCTACGTAGCAGTGTGATCCCCCGAGCCCGAGCTGCGGGCGGGAAAGGTCGTGACCTGATTAAACAGTAATTGGGTCACACCGGGTAACGGGATCGCGTCCAATCACGGGAGACGCTGCGCATGCGCTTTGTTTTAAAAACAAAAGCGAGGGAACGCCATATTGATTTTGGGCTCGCCCCGGTCAATAGCGGTGTTGGTCGGCAGCGTGGAAGTTGGTGTTTTGGGCGGCTAGAAGAGGAGAAAAGTCAGTAAAAGAGTTGTAAGCAGTGAGTACTCTTTCCTGGTGCGTCTGAGACAAAGAGGGAGACGGGGAACTAGTGTTTTCCCCGTCAAAACTCCCGTCGAAAGACACTTTGACGAAGTGAGGATGGCCGAGCAACAGCTCCGTCAATCCGAACTTTCCGGACACTCCGAGGTGGCATCCGCCACCGAGGAGGCAATGGATGCTCAGAGCCCTAGTGGTGATGAGTTGAGCCAGACACTGTCGGAACTCCGTGTAGATCCGGCCGTGTCCCTGATCCGAAAGTCCCCGTGGCCGGACGGCAGCGAGGACTCCGGAGTGCTGCAAGGACT
The DNA here is from genome assembly GCA_947462335.1 of Harmothoe impar. Classification (NCBI taxonomy): domain Eukaryota; kingdom Metazoa; phylum Annelida; class Polychaeta; order Phyllodocida; family Polynoidae; genus Harmothoe; species Harmothoe impar. The sequence continues at coordinate 8,418,313 of OX381718.1, read as the reverse complement.
CGCCTACACCCAGGTAGCGGTGGATCCTTCCGAGACGACTGCACGTCCCTCCCGGATATGCAGTCTCAGCATATCACCAAACCTCCAGAAGACGGTTGCTCGCAAACTGTCTATGGGGAGTGGAAGTGATTCCGACACTTCACATCCGAGGACGCGCGGTGGGAAGGGTGCTACCCGAGATCGGTCCAAGTCGGCCGATACTAAGGCTAGCACTAAGGCTATCAAACACTCTGGTGTGGGAAAGAAGCCTCCGGGAAAGGACGAGCCTAAAAAGCCCGCTCTGAAGAAGGAAAGTACTGCGAGTACAAAGAAGCCGGGTTCCAAGGCTGCCACTGCAGCGGCCTCCAAGGATCCGAAGACGGTGGACCCCAAGGCTCCTGCTACGAAGGCGCCTAAGGGTCAAAAGAAAGCTGATCCGAAGCCTGGAGCTAAGGACCAGCCAGGGAAGGGGCCGACGTCTGACAGCACTAAAACTGTCAAGACTCCGGGTCCCAGTAAGTCCAACCTACCGATCCCGGCCAAGGGGAAAGGTAGTGGGAAGGCAGTTGTAACAACAGCTGCTCCGACCTCAGCCATTGACGTGTTGTCCTTCTCGCGAGGGTTAGACAACAGCTCAGCAGTAGCTGCTACAGCCGCTGCGATGGCTAGTACGAAGGGACATGGGGGAGCCCGTCCGAAAACGGTAGTTCCCCCCGAGGCACCTCGGACCGAGGAAGCTATGGATACAGCATCCGCAGCCCATACGGTCCAGGTAGTGCAGGATGTGCTGTCTGGCATCACATTCAACCTCCCGACTCCCCTGGAGCCAAGGAAGGAGGTACCCGTTCGGGTGGAGTTACCTCCTCCAAAAGAGGTACCCGTCCGAGTGGATACTCCTCCACAGTCTACCGAGCCTGCTCTGGAACCATCCAATACCATGGATATTTCAGAGGAGGCCGGGAAACTGGATTAGGCTGCAGGTGGTGGTCCGACTGGATCGGGGGTGCAAATCCTCGCTCCACATCGGCATGACGCATGGGATAAGGAGGAAGCCGACGTCCCATCCCTGCTCCGAGGTGCTATCATCGACCAGATGAGCGCCACAGAGGTCAGATCCTTCGATCTGATCCAAATGCGAACCTTCCGGGGGCTGGACGAGTTGTCTGCCAGGTTCCCGGCTTGGTTCCCAGATCGCCTAACGGCGGCCATGGAGGATCTTAGCAAACAGTCAGAGACAGCTCGCTTAGTTGCTGAGACCGAGGGACGTCCCGAACTTATCGCGGCCTTGGAGTACGACCTGCAAACTGCAGCGGAATTCAAGACCGTGCATAGCCGGCGGGAGAAGAGGAGACTTCTGACGCCAGCGATGAAGCTGGCTCGGAGTATGGAACAGAAGACCAAAGAGTCCATTCTGGATGCCACTCTGGAGGGTGAAATGATCCAACAGAACACGGCCGCGGCTAGGTCTGCAGACACTAGTCAAATGGAAAAGGCCAATCGGAGGGACCAATACCTACGAGAGACCATCAAGGTAACCTCTCGGAAAGGGGGGTCGATCCGACGAGGAGGTAGAAGCGGTTCTGAAGGGATTGGATGAAAATTCTCTCCCGGACGACGAACTTCAGGTTCTGGTCCGGAATGCACTCCGAGCCAATGCTGCAAGTGGGTTTAAATATTTTAAACCCATGTGTGTGAATGACTGTGTCAAAGACAAGCGGGCCTCACACATTCCGGAAGAGGTGGGTCCTGACGGTCTCTCCGATGACGAGGAGTGGATTAAGACCGATCCACTCGAGAAGTCGGTACAGTTGTACCACTTTGAGCTCCTAGACAAGGTTTGCAATGGTAGTACCAAATACCATTCAATCTTCCAGAAAGCTAAGTTGGCATGGGCTATGTCTAGATGGCATCCATTTAGCAAGTGCCCCTTTGAGCCTTGTCTGAACATCGACGAGACACTGGAAACGCCCCGAACTTGGCCTAGCAAGGTTCGGTACGCAAGACATGTTACCCGCTTTCATTTGCGTCACTACATGCGGTATGACTGCTTGAGTGTGGGTCCAAAGCAGAGCAAGGGTTGTCCGAATGGTGGCTGGTTCTACACTAGAGCCGATATCATCAGGCATCTTGCTAAGCAGCACGGGTTGGCTCTGGATGTTGCAGCGGAACGCATCCAGACAGCCCATCAGGAAGTCTACGCCCACTTCCCTCCAGTAGTGGGCCGAAATGAGAATCTCGAGGTGGATTTTGGCACCAACGAGAGAGGAAAGGTCCGGGTGTTTTACAAGGTAAACCCGGACGGCAACTACAACCGGGTTCCGGAAGGTGAGCTCTTCGATGAATTCGAGGAGTACCAGAAGCGTACCAGCACGCGAAAGGTGCGGCACGCTCAGAAGAGACCTAGTGGGTCTTCCGAGCAGGCCAACTCTAAGAAGGCCAAAACGGATGAAAGGAAATCCGTTATGGAGAAGGCGGATCCGGGCTATAAAGGACCGGCATTTACCTCTCACACGACTGACTGGAAAAAGGGTCCCCAAGGCAGGCCACCTCGGTCTGATCCGGAGGATCCGAACTCCAGCACGATGGGGTCCTTCGCAGAGGAGTTCCCCGAAAATAACATGGTTCCGGGTGATGAGTCGCAGACTCTAACCCAGACCGGTAAGACCAAGGCTCTGGCAAAGAAAACGCCGAAGCCAGTTCAGACCCCGGATCTCCCACCCGAGACCGCAGAGGAGGGGCGTCTAGTCTTGCGACTGAACAGCCCTCCTTCGTTCCCTCCCGCCGACTTCACTTCCTATGAAGCCGGACAGGAGGCCTTCGGTCAATGGCAAGACAATTTTCATCGGTTGCTTGCTGGCCTGAGTCAGGAGGTGGCGATGTTGTCGTTAAACACGGTGCATCATCTCCATCAGAGGGAGGTCGCTACCCAGAAGGCAGCGGCTGCGGAGTCCGTACAGGAAGAGCGTGAAAACGCTCGGACTGAACGATGTGCTGCTAAAACCGAAAGGAAGAAGCAGAAGCTGGCAGTTAAGAACGCCGAGGAAAAGCTGGACCACGAACGTCGTCGGTTCCGGGACTGCTTCGCGCATGAAATGCACGAGTGGGATGGAACTCGGGCTCAAATCGAGCTCTGGCTCCAGGAGCTGACTCTGGCGGAAGCGGCGTCGGACTCCGAGGAGGAAGAGGAGCCGGCTCAACCCGGTTCCGGAGACGAGTCGGGCTAGATCATCCTATTCTAGGAGCCGATTAGGAGAAAAGGGGGGGTATCCTAAATATACCAACCCTACAAGCAAAACCCTTAGGAAGGGTTTAGGAGTGTCCGGACAGAGGAACGCGGCAGGCTTGCTACGCAAGGATCCAGTCTGCCAGGTGGTACTGACGGAGGAGGACAAGGAGATCCGGAAGGGACGCTGAACTCGGGACTGGAGCACTTTACCAACATGGATCCGATACAGGATGTTTTTTTATATATAAACTATGGATATCAGGACCGAGTGCTCCTAATTATAAGTCCGAAGATCGCCTGGAGGCAGGACTATTTTTTTCTCTCTATTTATCACCTAAAAAGCTCCCGAGCATGAGCTATGAACTTTCTCGTTCCGGTGAGTAGGAGCTGAACGAAGTAGGTTCTGAAAGCCGGGCGGAATGCAACACCATCAACAGAGGATCCGGATCTTCGCTACACGTATGATGTCTTTTTGTAATAATACTTTAACATGTCTTTAAAACTTTAAAAGAAGTGGTATTGTTTATCACTTATAAGTATTATTCGTTACGAGTTTAATTAGCTCGGGGTCCTGAAGGGACGAAATTTTTTTACTGTGATTTTCCAAGTGCCATGTTCTTTGATGTCTTGTCTGTTTGCCCCAGCAGCCTGAGCCCCAAGAGTCCCACCCCGGCGAATAGAATGCGAAGTCAGCTGTGGGGCATAGTCACAACCCAGGACACCAAGGGCTTTCTTGACAACCTTGACTAGTTCAGGTGTGGACAAGGGGAGTCCAGTCGACAAGACAAAGGCTGGGTCTGTAGGTTCTCCTGGGATAGCCTGAGTATAAGCCTCCCAGGCTGCGGTCGGGCAAGCATGGGATGATGGTATCCTAGGCAGGGCTAGGAGTACAGGTTGGGAGCCCAATGTTATTGTTTTTGATGACCTAAGGCGGACTACCAAGCCAGAGGGGTGAGGGTGTATGTCTCCCCTCTGGAGGGTGTGGGGTCCGCCCCAGGTGGAGGCTGTAGGCGACACCAAGTTGGAGGCCCTGAAGAACCCGAAATACCCTACCGTCAGTGCCGCCCTGAGGGTAGGTCCTTCAGGTAGGTAGGCCAAGAGTTCACACGTTGATACTAAGTCTTTAGGCTGAATACCTGGTGCCGGAATTGGTGTGTATGGAGAGAGACGGAGGGCGCCCGTCCCTACCGCCTTAGTCTTTTTGTCAGTGAGGGCTGCAGCGTTACCCCCACATTCAGTCACCCACACTGCGGCACCATACAAGTAGTTCTTTTGCGAAATGGGAGATGTTAAAGAGTTGACCAGAAACTGCGCATATAAGCAGGCATCTGCAAGTGAGGGGTTTAGCAAGTCTATGTTATAATACAGGCCAAATGTAAGGTATGACCTAGCCTGGATTTCCTTATTGATGGCAGTTCTATGTGACACTGAGGCCTTAATAGAGGCCAGCTTCTGTTGGCCCAGAGGGGTGTCTGAAGGAGAAAGACATGAATTATATACATGAGAAAAAGGGGTTAGGCAAGACATGGTTTACCCGGGCAAGATTATGTTTCTTGACCAAGTGTGCGGCCTTAGTGACCATGTGAGAGAGATGCTGACGAGACAAGGCATCTGCTATGGGAATGTCCTTTCCTGGTTTGTGTGCTATCTCCACCGAGTGGTCCCTTGTTGCAGCCTCCACCCACAGCTGACGGGAACAGGCCGCCAATATAGTGTCCTTCGTCTTGCCGGTATGTAGGGCTTGTTGTGAACCAATGTTATCAGTGAAGATTGTGACATGCATGCCCTGTGAGTCGGCAGGGAGGAGAGAGCGATATGCCATCAGTAGGTTTGCTGCCTCCCTGTGTACAATGTCTGGATATGCCGCCTTGAATGCAGCATCATATTGTACATCATAGTAGTGGGCATCGGTGTGACCACCACCCCCCTCCATGGAGGAGTCACAGGAAATGGTGAAGGGAGTCCTTGGGGGCTGAAGGAGGTGGACCCCGTTTGCATGTAGGGCGTAGTTGAAGAACCAGGAGACGTCAGCCTTAAAGGCCGTAGACAGCCATGTGAGGCCCTTCTCTGGAGCAATGCGCAGGGCCTGGAGGATGCGCGACAGGAAGCGGCGGGCAGGAGGTATACACTTAGAAATATGTATTTATTTACCCACCAATGACTGAATTTCTTTCTTTGAAGCAGCTTTCCTCTTAAGCCACTTTCCACACAGTGTCACGATCTCGTCCAGTTTGGGCTGGGGAATGGTGAGGGTCATATCCAGGGTGTCGAGGTGGAAACCTAACCACTCCATGGAAGTATGAGGCGGAATGCACTTTTCAGGAGACAGCTGAACGCCCAGTTTTTTAGCTAGGGATAGGAAGGCTTGATAGTCAGAGTTGGTTTTTTGCGGGGACTTAGCTGCCCCGCAAAAATCGTCCAAATATACCAGGGACCAGACACCCTGGCGACCCAGCATATATGACATTGCAGTTGTAGTGCGCTGACATGCCGCCCCTGAGAGTCTGCAACCGAAAGGTGGGGTCACGTCGATGTAGTACTTCTGCTGGAATTTGAAGCCTAACAGGGGGAGGTCACCTATATCAGATCTGAGCTGTTTGTAGGCACGACTGAGATCGCCCTTCCAGAGCAGTGTGTTGGGACCCAGGAGGAGCACTTTTGTGACCAAGTCCTCAATAGAGGGGAGAGAGTACTCCCGGAGCTCGCCGTCCAGTACATTCTTAGTGACACCTGCATTCACCCCTCCCTCTGCTGGGAAGGACATGTCCATGATAATCCGCCTGTTATTAGGGCCAGCTTTGGGGGCAGTCATGAGGGGTGAGGTGTGACACCAAGGAGAGAATGGGGGGCGGTCAAAAGGGCCTATGAGGCCCCCAAGGTCCAATTCCGTAGCAATGAACTCTGAGACTTGTCGTGAGTAGAGAGTGGCTGACGGATGATTGTTGTCGGTGAGGACCGGCTTGTAGGGGTGTGTGTACCCTACCGGCCACCCAAATTGGAGATAATCGCACAAACCTGTATCATGATAGTGTTCTAACTCCTCCCTCCAGGCCGGTATATTCAGGCCCGAGGGAACAGTGAGCCTAGCGCCCAGGTGGTTGGGGAGGCATGTTTGTCGACAAGCAGTATAAAGACGTGCATAGTCCATATTATCAACCCACATGGCTGGATCCAACGCCGGCCAGAATTTGTCTTTAATGGGGGCGAAGGCATGTGGGGATGGGCCGACCCTACTGGGGGTTGGCGGGGACAGATCTGGGTCAAAGTCGAGAGGAACATGTTGTAGCATTTCATGTGTATAGCCTAGGCCCAGCTGTAACTGGACCGAGGGTGCAGGAGGAGCCAGTACAGCAGCCCGGGATGCCGCCCCCAGCAGCACAGGAGGGGGGCATTCAGGAGCAGCATTGTTTAACACAGGGTTACAGTTATGTTCACTCACCACACGGCCTCAACGAGAGTCAGCCTTGTCTGTGAAGAGCGGCGTCGGGAGGCTGAGTCGATATAGGCGGTGTTGTATACTGGTAGAAGGCGGAGCTGGTGGCGCCATCTCGTGTATAAAATCAGAGTCCATGGGCGTAGCAGACTGCAGGGTGCATAGCGGGAGGTTTGGGCCAGTCGAGGCTGGCCTAGGCCTGAAAGTTGTTGTTATAAGGGTCCTCCTTTATGCGACACACAAGCTCCGTGTGGTAGTGAACTTTTGACAGATTAGCACGACACCAGGAGCAGTGATGGCCCATGGTCTGTCCAGCCTCCACATGTCTGTCAGGCTTACTGCAGCCAGCCTGAGAATTGAAAGAGCGGCATGGGGTGTCAGACCTATTCAGCGCCGCTCGGTTCCGCGGGGGACGCTGTGCATTGGTGGGCGGGCGGGAAGCGGCCGCAGCAGGGGGCGGCCTACCCTGGGCGGCGGCGGCGTGCGTAGGCCTACCGTAGGGCTGATATTGTAGGTAGGCTTGGGGTGGTGGTTGAGGCTGAGCAGCAGGGCCAGCGGTGTAGATAGCACCAGCAGGATTCCTAGCAGTGCCATGCCTCAGTGCATGACGATCCATGATATCAGACCATTTTAAGCGTGAATCAGCAATTTTTGAAAGAAGATCCTCCGACCAATTTCTGACTTGTGCCCATTTAAATTCTGCCCCGTCCTCAGCTAGGTGGAGTAGGTGCTTCACTAGAAATGGTTTACTAGCCTGGGGGGTTTTTGGGTCAGAAATGAGTCGTTGCATACCATACACATATTCGAGCTCAGAGAGAGAATTGAGGGTTGTTTTAACTCTATCTGGGCCTCTGAAGATGTAATGATGGGGATGGGTCCTACCTTTAATGGTGGTGAGCTGATGGGCCGAGTTTAACAGAACCTGGACCTTCTCACCTAGGGCCGGGTCATCAGCCTGAGCAAGGTTGAGTGGGAGCTGGTCAGGCGGACCACGTGGTTCTGCGATGGCGTCAGCGAACAACTCAAAGATGTTGTCGGGCCTAGCAGGGGGAGCATTCAGAGCGGCAAACAGATCAGCATGAGATACAGTGTTAGTCGCTGAGGGTTGTTGAGCACTAGGGGTAGGACGAGGAGCAGTACCAGCTGGAGGCTGAGCATACGGTGTAGGCCTCGGGGCGGCCGCCATGGCGGCCTGCCTCGTGGCGGCCTTGCCTGGAGCGTCAGCAGGAACAACAATGGGTGTATTGTCTACCTGAGGCTGGTCCAACTGAAGTGGTGTAGAAGTTGCAGCCCGAGGCAGAGCCTCGTCGATCCTGGCGAGTAGCTTAGTTGCATTTTCAGTGATCATGGTCTCGAGGCCGGTAACGCGCATCTGAAGGGCACCCAGGTCCTGCCGGAGGGCTGGGTCCTCCTTTGCCGGGGATAGCGGTGTGGACGGCACGGGTGCAGGCGGCGGCGGCGGCATCGTCTTTGATGTTTTCTTTGTCGACTTGGCGGCCGCGGCCTTGGGTGTTTGCTTAACGACTCTGGCGGATCTTTTTACTGGCAACTTAGCGGCCGTCTTCTTGTCTGATGCTCTAGTCATGATGAGAAATTTTGATTAACTACCACGTGTGCAAGTACCAGAAGATTACAGGTCTAGTCCCTTTGATCCTAAAGCCGCAAAAGAGGCCGGTGTCCGTAGGCGGGGCCTTATATAGGAGCAGTTCTGGACGCTGGCCGCAGGGGGCAGAGTGGTCAGTCCACCTTTTGCCGCCGTGTCTCATTATCAGAAATTCGATCAATTCCTCCACAATGGTATCAGTGGTCACATGATGAAGCAGTTACACCCTTTCTCAATTTTGTTGAGAACATTTTCATATTGGACCTTTCACCACTGAGGTGACAGTTAAGCCATGTTTGGTAGCAGATTTTATCTGAGTCTGACTTGCTTCCCAGTAAACAAATAATGTTATACACCATTTTATAACGTTAAATAACGTTATATGTTATAGCGTTATAAAACGTTTTTCTAGGGCTCTTTATTATGGCATAACGTTATGTAAAGTTTAAAACGTTATTTTGACGTAAAATAATGTTTTATTGTTAGCTGGGTCACAGTTGACAGCTGCACTCACCTCCTCAATTTCCTTGCTGAGCCGTGTCTGTATGTGGGGGTAGTGCAGCATGTACACCATGGCCCAGCGGATGGCTGTAGCCGTGTCGTCCGTGCCAGCAAAGAGCAAGTCCATGATCACCCTCCTGATGTTTACCTCTGGAAAGGGAAAGATAATCATTACTGAAGTTGACATGTCACCATAATTGTTTGATTTGTGTTTAGCCTTATGCAAATATAACTCAGCTACTTGGGCCAAATCTTTTTTTAAAAAGATGTTTTAGGCAACCCAACCCTAGGATAAAAAAGGAAGTGCCCACAACTGATTAATATACCTCAGGAAATTGGATTTTTACAACAATATCATGATAATTTCAAGTTAAGCTACCTCATTTTGTTAACTTTGATTATGGGCTTTTATAGCAAATATTTTGGGGGGTGGGGAGGAGGCGTCAAATTCTCAAGAAATCCCATTGGGCATAAAAAAATATATAGGCCACTCAAAAAAAGTTGGTTTCTGCATCATAAAAAATCGTGATTTGATGAAAAGTATGTTAAAAATGGACAAACATTGGCATATTTGTCAGTGCTTGGTGATTAGAAACCATCTTTTTTTTGGGTGGCCATGCATACTTTTTTTAGGGCAAAATGCCAAAAATCCCATTACTGTTGGCTGATTACTATGTTCGTTTCATTCCCCAACAAATTATGATATAAAGCTTTCACACATAAAATTCTTATCCTTATCTGTATCATTCTGAACAATTCCTAATGACTGCAAGCCTTTAAACTCTACAACCAAATTCTACTTGCCCTTGTCTTGCTATGTAGGAACAATTTAATCAAGTTGTAAAATAGTTTAGTAGTGTAAATGAGCATTTTATAGTGAATATATCTAATGTAGTAGAACAGATAAGTAGTGTAAATGAGCGTGTGAACCTGAGAACAGTTGTTGGTCTGCGTCTTCCTCAGCCTCCTTGTCCAGGTACAGGTCTATGAAGTCCCTCAGGTTGTTCTTGTCAAACGTTGCTCGGTGCTCGTCTATCTGACTCCAGATGAAGTTGTCTATGTCCTTCACATTGGAGTGCTGCTTTTTAATCTAGAAAAGGGGACCATTCAGTTTAGAAACTTAGATGCTATCTGGTGTACAATGCACTGTCATCAGCTGCCTATACGCCATGAAATAAAATAGGCAGTTGAAATTGTTCACTGCCAACCCTTTTAGATATAGTTAGGTACTGGCTATAAATGGATCCAAATATCTTTTGGTCCCCAATTGAAATCTAAGGTCCACAAAGGTTTAGCTTACGTTAGCAGGTAATGGGAACAGCCTCAGGATGGGGATGTGGTCGACGGCTTCCATGAAGCTACTAATGGCCATGTTCTCCACTATCTTGTCTATCAGGGACTTGAACCTCTTATCTGTGTACTCAAACCTTGCCATAACAGACAATAATAACTAGAGTAAATGTACATGAATGAATCACAACAATGTCAGAATCATCCACTTACAGTCCAGTAAAATCAAACTTTTCAGCATCAAATCGAGTTGAAATATGTAACATGCTTGCCAGCTGATTAACCCTTTATGGCCAGCAACATGCTTTAACACAGTTATGCTTCTCGTTGTTATGATGAGTGAATGCAGCCCAGGTGAGCACCATGCCAGAACTGCTATTCTATTCATGCATGATGCTTACTCAAGGAGGACAGGACAGTTACTCAATGGCATAGTAGTGCTTCAACACAATAAATAAACAGGACTATTTGGGGAATCAGGAGGTCCTCTAAGGGGAAGGTAATAAACAATAGACACTAACCTGTTGCCGAAGCAGACAGAACAGATGATGTTACTGGCTGCCTCCGTCACGATCTGAGTTGGGTCAAACGGCTTCCCTTCATGTTCAGCCAGAACCTGCAGACAATGCATAACAAGGTTATTTCATGTATTAGATATGGTATAAGTAAGTGATGTCCTGTATAAGTGTTATAGGTGTGGAACACACCTCGGGGTATTGCAAGTCTTGGACATTTTGAGTCTACCCCAGCCCGGTGGTAAATCTCAAGGCGTCCCCCACAGCAACCAGCTCTGTGTGGTATTTACCTTGGTCTCACCTGTAAGCCCAACCGTCAGTCTACAGCCGGTGAGCGTACATGTTTGTTTGTTTTTTTTTGTTTTTTTTTCATTTACGTAATAAATGGGGCGGTGACATTTGGTCATCATTATTTGCCTGAGTCCAAATCTAATTACTGACTTGTCTCATCAATCAAGTTCAATAATCAAGGACAGGGTTATTGTCCAAGGCACCAACCATAGATATAACCATGGAATTTGTCATTTGTTGATATTCCTAATTAGTGGAGAAAAATCAGTGTGGTAATTTACAACTCATTCCTGATGCTCCCAATTGTTTCATTTATTGTACTATTGCTATTGAGGTGAAAGTTATTAATTAGATAATTAGATAAGACATACATCAGCCAGTGCAGAAGCCTCTTCAAGGATTTTGCTTTCCATGGACTTCTTACCAATACCAAAGTCTCTGAGGGCGGAGATGGTGATCTTTCTGATGCCCCGCCATGTGTCTCCTTCCTGCCAGATCAGACCTGACAAGCACACCACAGGGTATATACAGTTCTAACACACAAGCACAACACAGGGTTTGTAATAGATATGGTACAAGTGAGTCACTATATAAGTGTTACGGACCAAGGACATTCCAAGGAGACAGCCTAGATAATTACCACTGTCCAAAGCTTATAACACTTATGCAGCTACTCAGGTGTAACAATATCTGACTTACACTCACAGTAGGAGAGATATGTAATATATACAGTCAGGCAATTTTTTTGTTCTCTCACACAATCATAGTTCTAACATCCATGGCAGAGACAGACCTTACAGACCTGACAAGCACAGTACAGGGTATGTAAATTCCTGGGGGATGTTACAGAAAAACAGTAGTAATTTATTAGCGTAAGAAAGTGTTACAGAATGAATTTTTTATATTTTTTTCCGCTACAGGTGTTATAGGTGTTACAGATAAAAAACTTAGGCTATTGATTTACATTAGTTAGCGTCAATTTTTATGTAAAAATTCGCCCCTACTACAAATGTGGTTTAAAAAATTGCCTAAATTAGCCTAGATTAGTGTAAATGTTGAGGCATTAGCAGAGATTTGAAGATATTAGCATGAATTATCAAGGATTCAGTAATATTACTATTAGCATAAGTTATTGAATACTAGCCTAATTTGTTCAATGTTGTTAAGCATTAGTGTAAGTTTGCTATGTTTATGCTTTTTTTTGTAACACCCCCCTGGTGCAGACCCTGTTACATCAGACCTCACAAGCACAGCACAGGGTGTATATCTGGGACAGAGCGACGCCGCCAGCCATGCAGAATTTTCCACGCCGTTTTGGGCCGAGGGAACATGGGGGGGGGGGAGAGGGGCACGGTATAGGCCTATATGATGTGACTGGGACTGTGGGGAGAGGGGGCAAACCGGCATGGGACATTCCTATAGATGATCTCCCGACCCACAATCCCAGACCCCGAAGGGGCTGGTGTAGTAGTTAAACCAAGGCCAGAACCTTGTATTCAGGATATTGGCAACCGTTTAGGCTGATCACGAGTCGTAGATGAAGCCAATATCCTGGGTACAGGGCCCTGGTTGTGGTTAAGTGTGGTATAAGTATAGTGTTCACACTCATGGTGCAGATCAGACACCCTATCAAGCACCATTCCATTATCAGAACTACATTTAACAATGTGACGCCTGCAAGAGCATTCATATTAAACATGATCGACTAGTCTGGCCTGGGCTCAACAGAGAATTTGACAGAAATACAGAAACTGACACTGTGAAGTATGCATTTCTGAAAGTTATCTAAATAGAGAATTATAACACCTACCCTTTCCTCCCGCAGAAAGTATCTTTAAGAGATGAGACAATGCTCGGTTGGAGAAGGCGTCAGCATTCTTGATGAATGCCTCCTTGATGATTTCATGACTGTTGAAGATGATGAATTGTGTGTTGAAGATGCTAATGGTGAACACGTCCCCATACCTGGCAGCAAAGGAGAAATGTACGCTAGAAACTAGTATTTAGAATATTGGCTTAAGGATGGCATAATAAATTAATGCACACCATAATAAATGAATTCATTATGCCCTTGATCATTCTGATGCATGAATGCAGCCCTTGCTAGTATCTCTGCAGTGCTGCATTCAATCATTATAGTGAACCTATGGAGTTAAGACACTTCCAAGGGGTTGGCAGGATACAGCAATTCAGCACCAGCGGGTAATTCACCAGAGCTGTATTAGTGCATCTTGAAGACAAAATCTTTTAACAATGCATTTAGGATCAGTATGGAACTATCCCCAGGGCTGTCATAGGGACAAAAAGTTATAGTACATTAAATTGCTTTGTTGCTCTTAAATAGCTGTTGCAGGTATAAGCAGGCAGTCGTGTATCGGGACAGAGTATAGAATAGCTGACCAGTTTGGATGAAAGTCTGATCTTTAAAGTATTAACGCACATAATGCTCAATAATCCTTTAGGAGTGCATCAGGCCAGTAAGGTAGGCACAATACATTAATGCAGCAATGGATGGTACTAGCCAGGGCTACATCCATGTAATAGCTACACACACATCTATAGAAATTATGAACCCAAGTACATTGTGTACCGGGAAATGAAAATTTATCCCAAAGTAACATATTTAAAATCAGAGACTTTAAATGATATTAACTTACTTGTTGGCCAGTTCCTGGAAGGTGAGGTGGGAGTGTTGTGGGCGGGAGGAGAGCTGAGGTATGTTGCCTATGAGGGGTAGCGGGATGGGACCGGGGGGTAGGTTGGGGCCTGTCAGCATGGCCAGCAGCTTCTTAACTACCAGGATGCCCACCAGGGTGGCCACCAGTACCAGCAGGGTGCTGGAGTCCAGGATGGCCATTGTGCACTGTTATCTGTAGGCTACCTGAAATAAGTAAATACTCAAGTTTAGGTAAAGTTCTTGGTACAGGAAAGGACCCCTCCCTATTTTCCGTCCGACTACGTCCCTCCTGCAATGTTTCTCCCCTTTTAGTCATTTGGTTCTCCTTCTATCACCTCCCCGTCCCCAGGACCTGTGTACAACAACCCGTCCCAAATAGCACATACCCCCCTCCTACTAGGCTAGCCAGTGAGCACAGAACATTGAATCAACATTAAAAGCTGGTTGACAATGCTGATTCAATGTTGATTCAATATTGATTCAACGTTAAACAAAATATTGTGCCCACTGGGTAAAGGTGTGTACATGTACTGCTCACCTGTGCTACCCACACACAGCCTCTACACTGCAGCAGGACCTGCACAGGTACCCAGTGTAGTAACCCCCGACTGACCTTAAGTAAACCAGCGTCTCAGGTTAGGGAGTAACAGGGCCACACAGCTGGGTACCCACAGGGCAGCACTGCATGGGTAGGCTGTGTGTGGCACATAGAGTTTCAATAGCAGCAGTATTCACCTTCTCAGTCAATGTGATGTCAGGAAGAGAATATGTATTCCTCAGTAAAACAAACAGTGCAGGTTCATTCTAAGGATATTGGGGCATATCCCAATGAATGAACCATTTTAATATTACCAATGGTTGAATATATTTAGCAAAATAACATATTTCAAAGGGCCTCAAGACATGGAAATATCAAGTTGAAATGTTCATCTAACTGTTGTTACCTATGCTATCAAGTAATGGAATCCATCTGATAAATGTTCAATGTGTACTAACGACACCCGGGGTTGTTGGTAATATTGGACCGGTGACATTTATACTCCACCTCCCCCTACCGGGTACCAGCGTCACCCACCTGTCGGGTGACCCACATTCAGTCCTGCAGCCGTCACCCTAGGAGGAGGTTCTCTTACCTGTACCATGAACTAGCGTATACAGTTTATTTTTTGGTTATTTGTTTTCTTTTATTATTTCATATTTTCAAGTTCTTGTTACAACTTGTTTAATAAATGAGGGCGGTGACTTTGGGTCATATTTATCAGCCCGTGTCCAAACACATCTTTGCCTCGCCTCCAGTTTATATATAAATATATATTTACCCAAGTTTAATATTTATTAATGCCTGTTCCTGAGGTTAAGCTTAGTCACTATTTACACTATTAATACCTTCAAGAACAGACATCTGTGCTATATATTTTTGTTTCTTACATTGGATTACTACATGTCTTCTCTATCATATCTGCTATTTACATTTTAGTTGAGACAATAGATTAATTTCAGATGAAACACCCTAGTCAGGTGGTTAATCCCTACACCTGTAGGGTGGGTAGTGATCCTCCAGGTGGTTAACCCATACACCTGTAGGGTGGGTAGTAATCCCCCAGGTGGTTAACCCATACACCTGTAGGGTGGGTAGTGATCCTCCAGTTGGTAGTAGAGTCCTCCAGGTGGGTGAGGTGAGGTGTGGTAGGTCCTCCTGTCCCTAGGTGTGAGGGAGGTGTGACTGGGACTGTACCTGCTGCAGACTGCCCCCAGTACCTGCCCCTTACCTGCCCCCTACCTGCCCCCTACCTGCCCCTAACCTACCCCTACCTGCCCCCTACCTGCCTCCTCCCTGCCCCCTACCTGCCCCCTACCTGCCCCCTACCTGCCCCCTACCTGCCCCCTACCTGCCCTCTACCTGCCCCCTACCTGCCCCCTACCTGCCCCCTACCTGCCCCCTACCTGCCCCCTACCTGCCCCCTACCTGCCCCTAACCTACCCCTACCTGCCCCCTACCTGCCCCCTACCTGCCCCCTACCTGCCCCCTACCTGCCCCCTACCTGCCCCCTACCTGCCCCCTACCTGCCTCCTACCAGCCTCCTACCTGCCCCCTACCTGCCCCCTACCTGCCCCCTACCTACCCCTACCTGACCCCTACCTGCCCCCTACCTGCCCCCAACCTGCCCCCTACCTGCCCCCTACCTGCCCCCTACCTGCCCCCTACCTACCCCTACCTGCCCCCTACCTGCCCCCTACCTGCCCCCTACCTGCCCCCTACCTGCCCCCTACCTGCCCCCTACCTCTCCCCTACCTGCCCCCTACCTGCCCCCTACCTGCCCCCTACCTGCCCCCTACCTGCCCCCTACCTGCCCCCTAACCTGCCCCTGACTGCCCCCTACCTGCCTCCTACCTGCCCCCTACCTGCCCCCTACCTGCCCCCTACCTGCCTCCTACCTGCCCCCTACCTGCCCCCCTACCTGCCCCCTACCTGCCCCCTACCTGCCCCCTACCTGCCCCCTACCTGCCCCCCTACCTGCCCCATACCTGCCCCTACCTGCCTCCTACCTGCCCCCTACCTGCCCCCCTACCTGCCCCCTACCTGCCCCCTACCTGCCCCCTACCTGCCCCCTAACCTGCCCCTTACTGCCCCCTACCTGCCTCCTACCTGCCCCCTACCTGCCCCCTACCTGCCCCCTACCTGCCTCCTACCTGCCCCCTACCTGCCCCCTACCTGCCCCCTACCTGCCCCCTACCTGCCCCCTACCTGCCCCCCTACCTGCCCCATACCTGCCCCTACCTGCCTCCTACCTGCCCCATACCTGCCCCCTACCTGCCCCCTACCTGCCCTCTACCTGCCCCCTACGTGCCCCCTACGTGCCCCCTACGTGCCCCCTACCTGCCTCCTACCTGCCTCCTACCTGCCCCTACCTGCCCCCTACCTGGCCCCTACCTGCCCCCTACCTGCCCCCTACCTGCCCCCTACCTGCCCCCTACCTGCCCCCTACCTGCCCCCTACCTGCCCCCTACCTGCCCCCTACCTGCCCCCTACCTGCCCCCTACCTGCCCCCTACCTGCCCCCTACCTGCCCCCTACCTGCCCCCTACCAGCCCCCTACCTGCCCCCTACCTGCCCCCTACCTGCCCCTACTTGCCCCCTACCTGCCCCCTACCTGCCCCCTACCTGCCCCCTACCTGCCCCCTACCTGCCCCCTACCTGCCCCCCACCTGCCCCCCTACCATATCAGATGGTACAAGTGAGATACTGCTCAGCAATAAGACTTGCTGCAAACATCTAGGTCAGTCAGACATAAATGCAGCACTGGCAAGTTACTCGCTAGGGCTGCATTCATACTTTACAATGACAAACAGCATATTGCATTCAAGCACTATGTATAATGTAGGACCGGGACCAAATAAGCACTTGTGATTTTCACAATAAAAATGGCCCCTATCCCTGAGGCTATTTCGCAGTCTGAGAAAATCATATTGTACTTCTCCACACATGGGGTAAATCCTGAGTTCGTCAGGTGATAATTAGAGAATGGTTGACATCTAGAACATACTTCCATACAATGCAGACACCATGTATAGCTGCCAACCCTGTAGGTGCGTTCAATGTCTGCCATATTGCTTACTATAGTGTTTGCTGGTAGCAGTCTGCCCACTACCAGGTACATTCTGCAACTTGACAGATATCGAACACACCTACTGAATTATTCAGTCACCTACAACCTGGCCTACTAGCACAGGTTGGCCAGGTATGGGTAACAGAGATGGTCATGCATCCCCTATTATTTTTTATTGTTAGTCAAAGTATCAGCTTTGTTTCCTAAATATACACATAGATATAGATATAGATGTGTAATTTCTCACCAGGTGGGATCATAGGTTTTACCATAGGTAGGGCCTAAATATTACCAATAAGTCCTAAGTACAATCTACTTTCTTTTTGTTTGTCACCAAGTCGATTTTCCAGTGCATTTCCTGTTTACCCTACACACATCCTTATGGTCAGTAATCAAAACAACATATTTTAAATGGTGGTACCTTTAGGGGATCTTATTCTTACTTATTTCTATCCTGACAATTAGATGTGTTGGTAATGTCTACACATCACGGTGGTCACTGAATTAACATTGATAGGTTGTCAATGCTGACTCTTTGTTCAATATTGATTCAATGTTGACCTGTATTGTGTATACCCACTGGGCTGACAGGTGACAGGTAGATACCTGTTTATGTGGGAAGCACATACCTGTCGTATATGATGTAGACACCACGTATAGCTGCTAACCCAGCGTAGGTGTACTTCCGGGGTGCACTATCATGGCCCTCCCATGGTGTACTTACAGGTCACAGGAATAGTTCATGCATCATGTTTTTTACAATTGTTTATTAATTCTTATTGTTACATTGTGCGTATACAAGGATACAAACAGCGTCCATGTGCTTTATGTATACATAGGTAGACAGTGAAGATGTAATACTCATGATCTATTGCTTCTTATGCCTCTGATTTAATCATATATTAGTTGTTGAGAATGTACAATATGGAAATGAATAAAGGCAAGTGCCTCATCTCTCCACAGTTTAAATGAGTATACAGATCTTGATACCTGTGCTTAACTGGAATAGGAGTGTTTTAACAACCCTCGATACTTTCAGATCTTGATACATATACACCCTTGTGCTTGCAGTGATTGGTTTATTAGAAGACAATATCCCAGTGTGCACAATGTTCTGTTGAACGGTGAATCAACATTGCATCAACATTGAATCAACACTGAAGACCATTAATCAATGTCGATTCAATGTTGTGTGCCCACTGGGATAGAACTGTAATGCATGGTGCTATCAAAGTATAAACGTTCATGCAGGCTTTTTTCTTTATAATTCATATTTTGTCATCAGGATCCGCCAATGCAGGGCTGACAAGTGTCATTATTCCTTCATGGTCAACAGCTTGATTCATGGACTAATGAGAAACTAGTCATTTGTCCACCAACCGAGTTTATCTATCTTATTTTCTGGAAATGAGAAAATTATTTTTGGCTGTGCAGCTTATACGCAAGGTTTTACACGTCGTCTTACAGATTCGGCCACACACATAATTACCCCTGCCCACCCTTCACACACTGAATACAGGCCGTGAGCACCCTCATGCCTCTGCCTGGCATAGTACTGGCCCTGTGACCTATCAGTCACACTCTTGACCAAGGGCTCAATACATTGTGGAGGTAGGCATTGTAGTCATAGCTATAATCACATGTTTGAATGGGCAATCCATATGCTCTTGTGCCCTTATAAGGTACATAGTATTGGTAGGCAAAGGGGAGGGGCACAAGGGTGTCACGGCAATGCCCTCTAGTGTTGTCAGAGTAGTCCAAACACGAGGATACTGGGGCTTTAACTTAGATTCCTTCTTCCCATCACTGTGTCACATTGTCAGTCCTCCTTAACTAAGATCACCTCTTTCCAATCATTGTGTCACATTGTCAGTCCTTACTTAAAATTCCCTCTCCCTAACCTTACGTCACATTGTCAGTCCTCCTTAGCTAAGATTCCCTCATCCCATCACTGTGTCACATTGTCAGTTCTTAACTAAGATCCCCTCTTTCCAATCATTGTGTCAAATTGTCAGTCCTCCTTAATTTAAGATTCCCTCTCCCCATCACTGTGTCACATTGTCAGTCCTTACTTGAAATTCCCTCTCCCAATCACTGTGTGAAATTGTCAGTCCTCCTTAACTAAGATTCCCTCTCCCCATCACTGTGTCACATTGTCAGTTCTTAACTAAGATCCCCTCTTTTCAATCATTGTGTCAAATTGTCAGTCCTCCTTAACTAAGATTCCCTCTTCCAATCACTGTGTCACATTGTCAGTCCTTACTTGAAATTCCCTCTCCCAATCATTGTGTCAAATTGTCAGTCCTCCTTAACTAAGATTCCCTCTCCCCATCACCGTGTCACATTGTCAGTCCTTACTTAAAATTCCCTCTCCCAAATATTGTGTGACATTGTTAGTCCTCCTTAACTAAGATTCCCTCTTCCCATCGTTGTGTCACATTGTCAGTCCTCCTTAACTAAGATCCCCTCTTTCCAATCATTGTGTCACATTGTCTGTCCTCCTTAACTAAGATCCCCTCTTTCCAATCATTGTGTTACATTTTCATTCCTTAACTTAGATTCCTTCTTCCCATCACTGTGTCACGTTGTCAGTCCTCCTTAACGAAGATTCCCTTTTCCAATCATTGTGTCACATTGTCCGTCCTTAACCAAGATTCCCTCTTCCCAATCATTGTGTCACATTGTCTGTCCTCCTTAACTAAGATTCCTTCTTCCCAATCAATGTTTCACATTGTCAGTCCTCCTTAACTAAGATTCCTTTTTCCGAATCATTGTGTCACATTGTCAGTCCTCCTTAACTAAGATCCCCTCTTCCTAATCATTGTGTCACATTGTCCGTCCCTAACTAAGATCCCATCTTCCCATGACTGTGTAACATTGTCCGTCCTCCTTAACTAAGATTCCCTTATCCAATCATTGTGTCACATTGTCGGTCCTTAACAAAGATCCCCACTTCCCAATCATTTTGTCACATTGTCAGTCCTCTTTAACTAAGATCCCCTCTCCCAAATCATTGTGTCACATTGTCTGTCCTCCTTAACTAAGATTCCCTCTTCCCAATCAATGTGTCAAATTGTCAGTCCTCCTTAACTAAGATTCCCTCTCCCCATCACTGTGTCACATTGTCAGTCCTTAACCAAGATTCCCTCTTCCCAATCAATGTGTCACATTGTCAGTCCTTCCTTAAAATTCCCTCTCCCCAACATTACGTCACATTGTCCGTCCTTAACTAAGATTCCCTCATCCCGTCACTGTGTCACATTGTCAGTCCTTAACTAAGTTCCCCTCTTCCCAATCATTGTGTCACATTGTCAGTGCTCTTTAACTAAGATCCCCTCTTCCAAATCATACTGTGACATTGTCCCTCCTTAACTAAGATCCCCTCTTCCAATAACTGTGTCACATTGTCTGTCCTTAACTAAGATTCCCTCTTCCCAATCATACTGTCACATCATCAGTCCTCTTTAACTAAGATCCCCTCTTCCCAACTATAGTGTCACATTGTCAGTCCTCCTTAACTAAGATCCCCTCTTCCCAATTATAGTGTCACATTGTCAGTCCTCTTTAACTAAGATCCCCTCTTCTCAATCATTGTGTCACATTGTCAGTCCTCCTTAACTAAGATTCTCTCTCCCCATCAATTTGTCACATTGTCTGTCCTTAACTAGGATTCACTCTCCCAATCATTGTGTTGCATTGTCAGTCCTTTACTTAGATTCCCTCTACCCAATCATAGTGTCACATTGTCAGTCCTCCTTAACTAAGATTCCCTTTTCCCATCATTGTGTCACATTGTTAGTCCTTTACTAAGATTCCCTCTTTCCCTCGTTCTGTCACATTGTCAGTCTTCTTTAACTAAGATTCCCTCTTCCCAATCATTGTGTCACATTGTCTGTCCTCCTTAACTAAGATTCCCTTTTCAAATCATTGTGTCACATTGTCAGTCCTTAACCAAGATTCCCTCTTCCCAATCATTGTGTCACATTGTCTGTCCTCCTTAACTAAGATACCTTCTTCCCAATCATTGTGTCACATTGTCAGTCCTCCTTAACTAAGATTCCCTTTTCCAATCATTGTGTCACATTGTCAGTCCTTAACAAAGATCCCCTCTTCCTAACCATTGTTTCACATTGTCCGTCCTTAAGATCCCCTCCTCCCATGACTGTGTTACATTGTCCGTCCTCCTTAACTAAGATTCCCTTTTCCAATCATTGTGTCACATTGTCAGTCCTTAACCAAGATTCCCTCTTCCCAATCATTGTGTAACATTGTCTGTCCTTCTTAACCAAGATTCCTTCTTCCCAATCACTGTGTCACATTGTCAGGCCTTAACTAAGATTCCCTCTTCCTAATCATTTTGTCACATTGTCAGTCCTTTACTAAGATTCCCTCTACCAATCATTGTGTCACATTGTCAGTCCTTAACTAAAATTCCCTCTTCCCATCACTGTGTCACATTGTCAGTCCTCCTTAACTAAGATTCCCTCTTCCCAATCATTTTGTCACATTGTCAGTCCTCTTTAACTAAGATTCTCTCTCCCCATCAATGTGTCACATTGTCCGTCCTTAACTAAGATTCCCTCTTTTCCTCGTCCTGTCACATTGTCCGTCCTTAACTAAGATTCTCTTTTCCCTCATAATATCTGAAGGTCTGGCGTCCTTAAATAAGATTCCTTCCCATAACTTTCCCCTTCGTTTTGTCAGAATATCTGTATTCTTTAACATAGATTCCCCTTTCCCAATGATGGCGACATGATGACAGTGCCAAGCTCAGATGGGATAGAAATGGCATGCAGCGACTTGAGTAGTAATCTGAGGCCCACTGACCCATGTCCAGGCACCTAGCACACCCCATACACCCATGCACACCTGTGTGGCAGCTGAAGGGTGGAGGGTACAGAGCTAACCTTCTCACTGAGGTGATCCCAGGAGGGGCCGTAACTAGAGCACAGGGGACTAGACATACCACAGTCCTCTATTGTATAATTTAAGATACAATTAGAGTGTAAATTATTTTTTATTCATAATGTAATTAGTAAAACCATGGTGACACAATGTCTGTCCTCCTTACTTAAGATTTACTTTTCTGATCTTTGTCTCACAACATCTGCCCTTCTTTACCAACATTTACTCCCCCTATCATTGTGTCAACATGTCTGTTCTTGACTCTTTATTAAGGTTCAATTTTCTAATAGTTGTGTAACAATGTCTGTGATTTTATCAGATATTTATTCTTTTTGTAAGAACATCTGTCCTTATTGACTTTTCCCATTTTTGAGTCACAAAGTTTTAGTTTTTCCATCATCTTGTTTGTCAGCATGTGTCAGAAGTGTAACCTTCCCCATTTTTCATTGTATAAGAATGTCTCTCATCTGTATTGCAATATCTGTCTGCTTTTTAAGAACCATTTTGGCCATTATTCTTGTTGATAAAATGTCTGCCCCTCCCACCTAAGATTCACTCTGGCCATCTTACTATGTAATGAAATACATTGTACAGCCACTCATCTTTTTTTCCCCTGTTTCCAAATATCATTGTACAGCCTATTTGATCTTACTTGTCAAAAGACAGAAAACAAGAAAATATAAATGTGTATCAAATATAAATGTTTATTAATTTATACATATCATTCTTCTGTGAAGGAGCACAGTCTTCCAGATGAGTAGAGGTCTTACAGATGGCACTGTTTCATTGTCGATACTTACACCTGACTAACTTTATTTTTAAGGAAATATGCAAAGAGGAATAATCATGTTACATATATAAGCACATTAAATCTGTCAAATATTACACCTTCAACACAACCAACCAACATTTCACTGGTTTAACACAGGTTGTTTTCCTCCTAAAGTTTGATTTACAGAGACATAGGTTTTGTACAAATAGTACCACAGGGGGATGTTATTATTAAAGTATACATATGGATGAATATGTGTCGGAACATCTAAATATACACATCTTATGTAAACATTTGGATGGATATGTGTGTGAACATTTAAAGATGGAGATATAAATCTTACTCAGCATGATGGAACTGGCAGACCATTATGATGCAAGTCCAAATACATCAGTCCCATAGCCTGGCAGCCCCTTATATAGCCCCAACTCCCCCCCCCCCCCCATTAGTCTGCCAACTTGTACCACCAGGCATACCTCACCCCCCTCACCTGTACACTCTGCTGCAATAAACCTAAATGTCCACTACAGGCAAGTGGCCATGTCCCACCATCATCATAATCAACCCGTGGCTATTTAATGTACAACACCCAATAATATGTTTCAGTTAGCTTGTTGTGGACTGCTTCCATATCAACATGAAGACTTGGAAACATCAAAGGATGGGAGATTTCCTCACAATGGCCTTGCGCGCTCTGAAACAATCAGGTTAAGAACAACATTTAATAGAAGTTTGTGGAATACAGCTTGTACTTGTTTGATTTAAAACTCAATAATAAAACCAAGCAAGTTACTGTCAATGTTGTATTTATGATAAAATATAACCATATTTTAGTAGTCTGCAGTCTCTAACACCAAAGACAACTTACTCCAAGTCAGCTATGTCATGGTATATCCGTAGATGACTCCCCTGCAGGTCTGCCACAGGCTTGTTGCAGAGGTGACACTGCCGCAGCGGTGTTCCTGTCCCTGACTGCTGTCTCGCTATCTGACGCTCTGTGAGGGCTCCTGCCAGCAGAACCAGGTCAGCGTCTTGGAACTAAGAATAACAATATAAGAATATGTGATTAGTTTAGCTCACATTGGGAAAACACACAAGTTCTCGGTACATGGAAATTTACCCTGGGGTTACACTTTTAGGGAGTATTTTCAGGGATTAACAAGTGCTTAAGGCGGCTTGTATCAAGATTATCTAGAAATACCCATAAACTTTGTCTACAGTACCTTGCATCATCCTTAACCCAAAGTCTAAAAGTTATATGGATGGTGCCGAATTTAAAAGTAAGGCCAAATAGGAAAATCATTGTTAATTGATTAGCAATAGTAGAAAAGATTAATAGATTTATCATTTTAGGGTTTGTATCATTTCCCATGACCCCTACGTATACAGCATTACATGAGCCCAATGCTGTGAGAGTGACTGCCTTCTCCTTTATCAGTTCACACCTGGAAAGCCATGTATAGAGTCTGATATGGTAGGCAAGGTAGGTAATCACCTTAATGAGTGGTCTGTGCCTAGTGGGTAAGAAACTCAAATTCCTTCAGCACTTTAACACTGGATGTCTCTCAAAGGGCATGATGCAAAACAGCCGCATGCCATCCTTAAAGATTTAAACTTTGCACAATGCACAACTGCTTACATTTGTCCGGCATCTCCGGAAGTGGTCTTTAAGCTGGGTTTTAAACATCTGGCATTCCGGGCACTGCCTCCGGATATTTGTTGTCCCAGGGCGAGATACACGGGATCTTGGTTTGAAAGGCTGAAATATCAATAATCCATTTCAATCTCTGAGATCTTGGAATATGGTTGCGTCTAACATTCATTTGTTAAATTCCTTCCATTAAAAAAACTTATCTAGTCTAAAGTGGTCCTTCTAATGTATGTTACGATCATTACTGGTGTAAGCTCTCATTCTGTCAATGTATGTGTATATTCTGAAACCTCTTAATGAAGATACAATTTAATAATAAAACAAACAAACTCACTTGTCTTTGTTTGTCCATAGCCTTAGGTTTTACCATGGTGACTGGTTTTGTTGCAAAAGGTGTGGCCTGCTGTAAAGGAAGACAAGGGTGTAGTTAATTAGACTAAAATAGGTCTGGACTGTGTCGGAATAGAGAGAAAGGTTATGATCAATGAAAAGAATCATGACAAAAAGAAAAAGAAAAATGATAAAGCATTAGCCTGTTTCTTACTCACTGTAATATGCTACAGTTGTGCACTATCATTTGAACTATTTTACATTTAAAGGACAACATGATGCACCAATGCAACCTGGCAAGTTACTTGCATTGCAGCATCGGTGTATCATGGCTACTATTTAGGAGTGTATCAACTGTTTCAGCTTGTCATGATACATGGTCATCATGATGTACCTATGCAGCCATGTTAAGTAAGTCCCCAGGCTTGCATCATGCACTAAAAGCCCCTTATGATGCATGAATGCACTGTGCCATCCTTAAAGGAGGTTTCCTATTGTGTATACACACTCTTAGTGATGGGTAAAACTACCAGGATGTGATTCATGTGACACAAGGATACACTTATAGCCATACACTATGTTACAGTCCTCCCGGTGGGCAGAGTACCACAAGGAGACCTAGGTGTGAAATACATCATACTGAGGATGCTGTATTGATGTACAGCCTTTGGTGGTAGTCTGGCTACACTACAAACACAATGTTAAACATATCTTTTTGATCTCACCTTAGACAATTCTAGGTTCTTGTTGCTGTGTAGTCCATAATTCCTTAACTCCCTCCTCCTGCATTTTGTGTCCTGTTGGACAGGCTGGTTTCTCCCTGAAGCCTTTACATCTTTACTGCAATTATGTAAACAGGATATTTGGATTCAATTGTTTTGTTAGATGGACCTTGCAATAATCATGGATTGCTATGTCTTAGGGTCAACGGTTCAAGATAATTTCAGTGTTAATGTATGGTGTAGTCTTCTAGGTCATGTACTGGTGATCTGACATTAGATATTTTATATAATCATGCAACACGCATTGTCAAAAACATGATTAACACTAGTGGTAATTTCAGCATGATAATATCATGCCGTATGAGTTTAGATTTTTTATTTGGCTATAATAAATCACAATCGTGGGGCATTTCTCAATTAAGCCAATACATATATACAATTCATACACAATCACAAAGTTTGTCGAGTCTGTTACCAGTATGTATACTGGTTTGTGAGATATCCTTATTTGTTCAAGTATTCAATAGACTAGTGAGATAGAAAATTGAAGTAAGGATGGAGTGTCATTTACAACTACCTAACTACTATTTATATAGTGATCTAACATATAGTGATCTAACAGTGAACTTACATAAGTTGGTTGATGGATGATGGGGTAAGACGCTGCAGACTGACTCTACACTCCCTGGTTAGCAGAGGGACTGCTGTGAAGCTGGGAAGGGTTGAGACAACTTTGGAGGCTTTGGTTACGTGTGCCCTGCACAGGAAATTGATATCAATGTTTGAGAAAGCTGGTTGCCTGTCATGTTTCTGAGCTCAGATCATCATGAAACAATTGGTATAACGGTGTATTCCTTTGTTTGATATAAGGGCCATTTTTGCCTTTGATACCTTTAGTTGTAACATTATGTGTAATAAAAGCAGTTACATTGATATCATATGGTGTTTAATATTAGTAGCAATGTTCATTTGATGCTCATATTTGTAACCTTATTATATGATGATTTCTGATTGAACCTCACTATGGCTAGTCACAGATTTAGAAGCATCGTCGTCACCTGTAATGTGTGTCTCCTAAAGGGGTGTGCTTGGAATAATATGGACCCCTGTGCAACTCAATACTAGTTATAAGGTTGACTCTAATTCATGATCAAACAGGCATAGATGTACTTGTACTCACAGGGCCGGTGATGGTGCACTTCTCTTTCTGGCAGGCATTCCTTGATCATCCTCAGTTGTCATAGGTTCCCTGTAATAAATGTAGTAGGAACTTCAATTCAGTTTCCTGAACCTCAGGTTGCAGTTCATATGAGGAACAGCAAAGTACACTTGGACAAAGATCAGTAAAGCTTTAGCTGAACTGCTATTTAATGAAATCAGCTCACTGATTCATGTAATGTATTTTCCTCACAGTCCTGCTAGAAATATTAGCTGTTGATAATAGAGGTTTACAGAATAATACTACATTGTTAGATATTTGCATAATAGGTAGCTAAGATAACATTGTATATCATTTGCTAATACCATGGCTATTTGAGTGGCAGCATCAGTCAAATGCCACTATCATGTACAACTTTTATTAGGACATTGAAGTCAGTAGCTTTATTACTTGAACCTCTTACACAAATCACTTAAAGACAAGTTAGTTCCTTAAGTATGCCTCCTTTACATTTTAAAAGAAAAAAACATACAAGGTCCACTCACCGGACAGCGAGGACAGCTGGAACTGCTCCGTCCTCTCCAACCTCTCTGACCTCTCTGACCTCTCTGACCTCTCTGACCTCTACGTCCCCTACAACCTCTACAACCTCTACGACCTCTAGGACCTCTCCGACCTCTACGACCACTGTTGGTGCTGCTACAGGGTGTTGGATCAGATCTGGTAGCGGTGGAAGGGTCTGGGCTTTGGGAATGATCTGGAAGTGGCCACGAGTCCTTGCTGCAGAACCAGCTGAAGCCTGGAACTTCTGTAGTGCTGTGGTCAGGGCCTCCGTGCTGGGTTGAGCCTGTGCTCTGGAAATAATTGTCATTATTACACACAAACTGATATTACCCTGTACTATGGAGACCCTAAAAGGCCTATTAAATTACATTTCAGGAATTCTGGGAATTTAATCTTAACATCAATTGTAATGTGTGCTTGATGCTCACATTTACAACACTATTATATCATGATTATTGATATAACCTCACTATTACTAGCCACAGATATAACAGCATCAGCAGTATATAATGTTTGTCCCTTAAAAGGTTGTAGATCTCTATATCGAAATCCTACATCTGTAGCAGGGAATGATATGAATTATTTTTTTAAACTATGGATTATGGAACCTTGTGCAACACTACATTAGCAAAACATTGATTCTAATTTATAGTAATGTACTCACTGGACTACTGATGGTGCACTCCTCTTTCCCTCAAGCAAACCTCCACAATCATCCGTCACCACAGGTACCCTGTAATAAATGTAGTAAATCCTTCAATTCAGTTTCCTGAACCTCAGGTTGCAGTTGATATGAGGAACATCAAAGTACACTTGGATAAAGATCAGTAAAGTTTAGCTGAACTAGGACTCCTGCCGTTTCATGAAACCAACACACTGATTCATGTATTGCATTTTCCTTGCAGTCCTGCTGGAGATTAGCTGTTGATAATAGAGGTTTACTGAATAATACTACATTGTAAGATATTTGCAAAATAGATCGCTAAGATGACATTTTATAATACTCTCTCAATAACATGGCTATGTAGTGGCAGCCTCTGTAGGATGGCACTAGTGCTATCATTACTCAGTGCCCAGGTAAGGCAACAGAAGAGTCTGCAAGGATCTGCAATCAGGAACCATATACATATCAGTTAATGGCCAATAACAATTGTCCTGCACCACATTGATACTGTAAAGCATCCTACCTCCTACAGGGCTGACACCACATCCCACATTCCTCCAGGTGCCCTTTCATGCCCTTGCCACACTCTGGATGTGGACAACCTCTACACTGCTGAAAAACATAAGTAGATATTTGTAAGGACCATGATAACCATACCTATCAAGTTTCTGTTCTCTTATGGTTAAAAATGTCTACCTACAAACATTTTTAATTTCATAAGGTACAAAGCATACAGCTACTTTGAAACTTAAATTGGAAAGTTGAGAACAATGAAGAACTAGCTGTTACATCTTTCCTAAATTAATTTTCCTAAATCATAATCTCTTCTGTAATTCAATTGAATGCTCGATTTGTCCTAGAATCTGATGTACACAGTTGTAATGTCATAAATTGATAGCTGATCATCAAA
The DNA here is from genome assembly GCA_947462335.1 of Harmothoe impar. NCBI lineage: Eukaryota > Metazoa > Annelida > Polychaeta > Phyllodocida > Polynoidae > Harmothoe > Harmothoe impar. The sequence continues at coordinate 8,389,514 of OX381718.1, read as the reverse complement.
ATCATGAACAGTACATAGGGAGCTGCTAATAAACGAGGTCCTCTAGGAGGTCTATACATTACCATAAAGGTACCAAGGCTAAGTGTGAGAGGTGGGAGGGGGTCAACAAGCTGCGAAAACAATATTTATATGTACAGCCCATGGTGATTGCAGGTGATACTCACTGTGTCCAGGGACTTGTACATGTTGAGAGCGTCCTGGAGGTCACTGGCACGTTTGGTGACGTGATCCTGGAGGGAGCCCCAGTTCTCTATGATGAGAGCCTGGGGCTTCTCAAACCTCTCTGCTTCACCAACTGGGTCATCCAGCAGCCCCTGCAGCTGTACCCAACATGAGACATGGCATGAGGTAAGATATAACACAAAGGGAACTTACTAACAGCATTTAGTTCAGGTCTGGTGGGGGTAAGTTGGTATCATCTGGGCCAACAGCATTAATATTATTAGCTAATCCTATATAGATATAGATATAGATAGATATAGATAAAGATATAGATATATATTGTACGCTACCAGTCAATCTTTTGGAGCCATTAAGCCATTCTGAAGTTTGTATATTTGTATATCATGTTAGGGATACTATTCTTAGTTTATCCAACATACAATAAACATATGGTTGTAACATTACTAGCGCACAGGTTATTATTCTAGCACTGTTCTAGCCTGGTAACCAGTGAAGCATTAGTAGTAAATATGAATCTTTAAATCAGTCATGCCTTAGTGATATAGCATGTTGACTTTGATATTTTACACTGGTGCATCATAATGTAATTCTGTCTTACTTGAACCTCCAGGGTGATGAGTTCATTCATCAAAGTGTTGTGTTGTCTCAGGAAGCTCTGCACTTGGTTCAGGTCCCTGCCGAGGTCTTCTGGGATGGAGGTGCGCTTTTCCTGAATGTGGGTCAGCGCACCCTCCACAGCACGGTTGAATAAATGTACATTGATAGCCTGGGACACCTTGTGCCAATTGGACCTGGTGAGTAAAGGTTTTGTTTTACTCTCATGTTATTTAATGTTACCTATAGTCTGAATTGGAAGTCCAAGAGGAGTCTAAATAAAACACATATTTTTAGGCTAATCTCGCCATGGCAACCATTCAAGCCAGATTAAATGGAAGAGAGGCAAAACACCTATTTTAGTGACAAACTATGCTGTATTCTCTTTTACTATAATATGCTATTCTATATGGTGCCTACCTCAGTTGTTGCTCCCGTTTGAGTATTATGCTGGAGTAGTGGATCTTGTCACCCACCAGCTGCATGGCCATGTTCTCACACTGCGTGAAGCGCTCCAACCCCGCAGCTAGCACCATCTGTAGCTCATCTAGGGTCTTCTCTGTCACCTGGACAGGTATCAGAAAATTATATCAAACACATTTAGTTATGTTATGCCAAATTAGTAATCTGACATTAGTGGGAATAAGTCATGCCATCTCTGATGACTTTTTCCAAGACCATCAAGTGAGACAAGACCAGTATTATTGGCTAGTGTATTTTTTTCTTAAGTTTAAAAGGGAATCATTCAATAAGGATATGCCACACTGACTTTTTCAAATTTGCATAAATGCACTGTTCCCCCTACAATCTTAACGTGAGAGGCACACATCAGACAGACCCCTCCCACTGCTGCAGCATTTGGACCCCAACTGACTGCTCAGGACCCAACCATTCAGCATGTGGAGGTAAACTGGCCCCAAAAGGAGAGAACTACAAGGATTTGATCCCTAGCATAAAGCTATGTACACTTACAGGTCTTTGTTCATCATCATCCGAGCAGAGTAACACCATCTGTTGCCCCAGCCACTGATGGAAGTCCAGACTATCCCAGATGTAGTCATGGAGGTGCTGGGATTCTTCAGGGCACTGAACATACTTAGCATGCTCTGTCAGATGATGCAAGGTGTCCTCGAGGTCCGGCTGAAGAAAGACATGTGGGAAATAGGTGAAATGTAATTCCAACAGCATTAACAGTGTGATAACCAGAACGGAATTGGAGGTGAGATAGAACTAGACTGCACCTGAACAGCACTGATTTTAGACAACAGCATAATGTTTAGCTTATTTGACTAAACATTATATCTTATGAATTATGACTTAACACTATATCTAAAAGAATAATCTAATCATCCAAAGAAAGAGTACCATCATGATGCAGTGCATAAAGGAAATCCTGAAAATGGATAGCAATGCTTTCCTCATTATTTAGAGCTAAACAAAGTATTTCAGTTTCTGATGCTACTCACCAGGAGGGGGTTGGACAGTTGGCTTAACACCATCCTGTATGATGCAAAAGGCGTCTCACCAGTCCTAAGCCCATAGTCCCAGTAAAGCTGGTCTCCTGCGGCTATGGGCTTAGCACAGTAAAGTGCCACCCGAGGTGGCTCATTAGGGCTGACCAGCAACAACCTAAAGGGTTTCAGGTTTGCCCCCCTGGCGTGGTTCACTAGACGGCCAAAGGTGCCTTCCTTCTCAGTTCCGTCCACCGCCATCTTCCTTCCCTCCCACATGCAGTGGATGACATAACTGCCCTTGTTGGCCAAGTCATACTTGGCCTCGTTTACCAGCCGCTGCTCCTCTGTGATAAAATCACCCTCGTACTCGAGGCAGAACTCCCCGACAGCAAAGTGCCTGCGTGCGTGTACACAGAGACCCTTCACTGGGCACGTCCGCACCAGGAAGTCAGAGTTCTGCCTCGTCCTGTTCCAGGCACGCAGCCCCTGCTTCATGGTGTCCAAAGATGTCAGAGCCTGGCAAAGAGTACAAGTAAAGGTCACAGTCTGTCAAAGAGTACAAGTAAAGGTCACAGCCTGTCAAAAAGTACAAGTAAAGGTCACAGCCTGTCAAAGAGTACAAGTAAAGGGCACAGCCTGTCAAAGAGTACAAGTAAAGGTCACAGCCTGTCAAAGAGTACAAGTAAAGGTCACAGCATGTCAAAGAGTACAAGTAAAGGTCACAGCCTGGCAGGGCAGCATTGATGGATGGCAACATGGGGGGGGGGGGGGGTAGCAGGGCAGCATAGGGGGTAGCAGGGCAGCCTGGGGTCGGGGGGGGGGGTAGCAGGGCAACATGGGGGGATGGCAACATGGGGGGAAGGGTGGCAGGGCAGCATGGGGGGATGGCAACAAGGGGGGAGGGGGGTAGCAGGGTAGCATGGGGGGGGGGGGTAGCAGGGAAGCATGGGGGGGGGTAGGAAGGCAGCATGGGGGGTAGCAGGGCAGCATGGGGGGTAGCAGGGCAGCATGGGGTGGGGGGGGGGTAGCAGGGCAGCATGGGGGGTAGCAGGGTAGCATGGGGGGTAGCAGGGCAACATAGGGGAGAAGCAGGGCAGCATGGGGGGGTAGCAGGGCAGCATTGGAGGATGGCAATGTGGGGGGGGGGGGGGGTAGCAGGGCAGCGTGGGGGGTGGGGGTAGCAGGGCAGCATGGGGGGGATAGCAGGGCAGCATAGGGGGTAACAGGGCAGCATGGGGTTAGCAGGGCAGCTTGGGGGGTGGCAGGGCAGCATGGGGGGGGGGGGGTAGGAGGGTAGCATGGGGGGGGGGGTAACAGGGCAACATGGGGGAAAAGCAGGGCAGCATGGGGGGGGGGGTAGCAGGGCAACATGGGGGAAAAGCAGGGCAGCATGGGGGGGAGCAGGGCAACATGGGGGAAAAGCAGGGCAGCATGGGGGGGTAGCAGGGCAACATGGTTGGTGGCAGGGCAGCATGGGGGGGTAGCAGGGCAGCATGGTGAGGGGTTAGCAGGGCAACATGGGGAGCAGGGCAACATGGGGAGCAGGGCAACATGGGGAGCAGGGCAACTTTGGGGCAGGGCAACATTGGTGCCTAGCAAGGCAATATGGAGGCGGTAGCAGGGCAACATGGGGGGAGGTAGCAGGGCAACATGGAGGGTAGCAGGGCAACATGGTGCCCAGTGAACAAAAAACGTTATCCAACATGGATAGCAACATGGGGGGGGGTGGCAGGGCAACATTGGGGGATGGCAACATGGGGGGGGAGGGGTGGCAGGGCAGCATGGGGGGATGGCAACATGGGGGGGTAGCAGGGCAGCATTGGGGTAGCAGGGCAGCATGGGGGGGTAGCAGGGCAGCATGGGGGGTGGCAGGGAACCATTGGGGGTGGCAGGGCAGCATGGGGGGTAGCAGGGCAGCATGGGGGGTAGCAGGGCAGCATGGGGGGTGGCAGGGCAGGATGGGGAGGGGGTAGCAGGGCAGCATGTGGGGTAGCAGGGCAGCATGGGGGGTGGCAGGGCAGCATGGGGGGTAGCAGGGCAGCATGGGGGGCTGGGGGGTTACAGGGCAGCATGGGGGGTAGCAGGGCAGCATGGGGGGGAAGGAGGGCAGCATGGGGGGGTAGCAGGGCAACATGGGGGAAAAGTAGGGCAGCATGGGGGGGGGTAGCAGGGCAGCATGGGGGGTAGCAGGGCAGCATGGGGGGTGGCGGGGCAGCATGGGGAGCAGGGCAACATGGGGGGAGCAGGGCAACATTGGGGGTAGCAGGGCAACATGGAGAGCAGGGCAACATTGGTGCTTAGCAAGACAATATGGAGGGGGTAGCAGGGCAACATGGGGGGAGGTAGCAGGGCAACATGGAGGGTAGCAGGGCAACATGGTGCCCAGTGAACAAAAAACGTTATCCAACATTTTTTCACGTTATATAACGTTTCTCTACGGCTCCTTACTATGGCATAATGTTATATAAAGTTTTACAAAGTTATTTGGACGTAAAAAAACGTTTTCTTGTTAGCTGGGAGGGGCCGGGCAACATTGGGGAGCATTGCAACATTGGGGGAAGTCGGGACACATGGGTGCTTAGCAAGGCAATATGGAGGGGGTGGCAAGGCAACACCCATAAGTCCTTTATTGGAGCTTTAGCTACCCCATTACTTAATAAAGTGAGTACAATAAATCAATCTATGAATAACACTGTATACATTTGTAAGTTTCCTCATTTCTTTACAAAACATTTGCACTGTTGCACTTTAAGGTTCAGGGTTCTGCTCACAACTTAATGTCAGTCACTTGGAGACAGAACTCAGAAAAAACACCATCAGACCTATCATACATATTGCAATTCCTTCTGGACTAATGTCTGAACGAGCCATCAGAAAGGTTGCTACAGCCTGAGCCACATGGAGAATCCTGTGATGTTCCCTTTGAACCATGTTATGTAACCCATAGAAGTACAATTAACAGAAGTACTCACCACCTGGAGAAGGGGTGGACCCTGCTGACGTGTCCGCATCATAGTCTCTAGCTGCAAACAGAGCATATGTCTCAGCATCAGATCATCTAATATCATTATTGAAGTTTGTCATACATTTAAACTGTGAGGTAAACACAGTCAAGATTAAAATGTGTTTAGCCTACACATATTATCTACTAGTTTCATCATAAGATATTTTCATTAATTAGGCCATGAAATGTAAAAAGACCAAAAAAGGAACTTTACTTCAAGCAGCATTATGTGATGAGAAAGCTTTCATTATTGGGAATGTTTATCTAGCTGTAATTCCCTGGTTACACTTTGTTGCCCCCAACTGTTACTGAAGCAGCACTCCCTGCAGATGGACCTCACTCAGACTGTTACTGCAGCAGCAGTAAGCGTTCTGCCTATAGAGGGGAACTCCCTGCAGATAGACCTCACTCAGACTGTTACTGCAGCAGCAGTAAGCGTTCTGCCTATAGAGGGGAACTCCCTGCAGATGGACCTCACTCAGACTGTTACTGCAGCAGCAGTAAGCGTTCTGCCTATAGAGGGGAACCCCCTGCAGATGGACCTCACTCAGACTGTTACTGCAGCAGCAGTAAGCGTTCTGCCTATAGAGGGGAACTCCCTGCATATAGACCTCACTCAGACTGTTACTGCAGCAGCAGTTAGCGTTCTGCCTATAGAGGGGAACTCCCTGCAGATAGACCTCACTCAGACTGTTACTGCAGCAGCAGTAAGCGTTCTGCCTATAGAGGGGAACTCCCTGCAGATAGACCTCACTCAGGCTTATATGAAGACAATATGTGAAGTCATTACCACTTCCTAGCATTGAGCCATGAGCCTGCAATGAAGTCATTACAACTTCCTATTCAGCTCATCAACCCAAAACTGGGGCCATGAGGTGAAATGAAGTCAATACAAATTCCTGCCACAACACAGACTCAACCCCCCCCCCCTGAATGGCAACACCAACAACCGCAAGAATAGTCATACGCAAGCCTGGCAGGCATAAAAACAGACATGACACTGGTTGCAAACATGCTCATTTATGATCAATCACTAATCCTCATTAGGCAGGGCATTTTTAGGATTTGGATTGGGAGATTGGGGAATGATGCATGCATGCAGCACTGGTAATATACCATTAATCACAATGTGAGAGTGCATCAACCCTGGCATGATGCATGAATGCAGCGCTGGTAATGTAACCACAATATGGGAGTGCATCAACTCTAGCATGATGCATGAATGCAGCACTGGTAATGTAACCACAATGTGGGAGTGCATCAACCCTGCATGATGCATGAGTGCAGCACTGGTGATGTAACCACAATGTGGGAGTGCATCAACTCTGGCATGATGCATGAATGCAGCACTGGTAATGTAACCACAATGTGGGAGTGCATCAACTCTGGCATGATGCATGAATGCAGCACTGGTAATGTAACCACAATGTGAGAGTGCATTAACCCTACATGATGCATGAATGCAGCACTGGTAATGTAACCACAATATGGGAGTGCATCAACTCTGGCATGATGCATGAATGCAGCACTGGTAATGTAACCACAACGTGGGAGTGCATCAACTCTGGCATGATGCATGAATGCAGCACTGGTAATGTAACCACAATGTGAGAGTGCATCAACCCTGGCATGATGCATGAATGCAGCACTGGTAATGTAACCACAATGTGGGAGTGCATCAACTCTGGCATGATGCATAAATGCAGCACTGGTAATGTAACCACAATGTGAGAGTGCATCAACCCTGGCATGATGCATGAATGCAGCACTGGTAATGTAACCATAATGTAGGGAGTGCATCAACCCTGCATGATGCATGAATGCAGCACTGGTAATGTAACCACAATGTGGGAGTGCATCAACTCTGGCATGATGCATGAATGCAGCACTGGTAATGTAACCACAATGTGAGAGTGCATTAACCCTACATGATGCATGAATGCAGCACTGGTAATGTAACCACAATATGGGAGTGCATCAACTCTGGCATGATGCATGAATGCAGCACTGGTAATGTAACCACAATGTGAGAGTGCATCAACCCTGCATGATGCATGAATACAGCACTGGTAATGTAACCACAATGTGGGAGTGCATCAACTCTGGCATGATGCATGAATGCAGCACTGGTAATGTAACCACAATGTGAGAGTGCATCAACTCTGGCATGATGCATGAATGCAACACTGGTAATGTAACCACAATGTGGGAGTGCATCAACTCTGGCATGATGCATGAATGCAGCACTGGTAATGTAACCATAATGTGGGAGTGCATCAACTCTGGCATGATGCATGAATGCAGCACTGGTAATGTAACCACAATGTGGGAGTGCATCAACTCTGGCATGATGCATGAATGCAGCACCGGTAATGTAACCACAATGTGAGAGTGCATCAACTCTGGCATGATGCGAGACTGCAGCACTGGTAATGTAACCACAATGTGGGAGTGCATCAGCCATGGAATGATGCATGAATGCATCACTGGTAATATACCATTAATCACAATGTGAGAGTGCATCAACCCTGCATGATGTATGAATGCAGCACTGGTAATGTAACCACAATGTGGGAGTGCATCAACCCTGGCATGATGCATGAATGCAGCACTGATAATGTGACCACAATGTGGGAGTGCATCAACTCTGGCATGATGCATGAATGCAGCACTGGTAATGTAACCACAATGTGGGAGTGCATCAACTCTGGCATGATGCATGAATGCAGCACTGGTAATGTAACCACAATGTGAGAGTGCATCAACCCTGCATGATGCATGAATGCAGCACTGGTAATGTAACCACAATGTGGGAGTGCATCAACTCTGGCATGATGCATGAATGCAGCACTGGTAATGTAACCACAATGTGGGAGTGCATCAACTCTGGCATGATGCATGAATGCAGCACCGGTAATGTAACCACAATGTGAGAGTGCATCAACTCTGGCATGATGCGAGACTGCAGCACTGGTAATGTAACCAAGATGTGGGAGTGCATCAGCCATGGAATGATGCATGAATGCATCACTGGTAATATACCATTAATCACAATGTGAGAGTGCATCAACCCTGCATGATGTATGAATGCAGCACTGGTCATGTAACCACAATGTGGGAGTGCATCAACCCTGGCATGATGCATGAATGCAGCATTGATAATGTGACCACAATGTGGGAGTGCATCAACTCTGGCATGATGCATGAATGCAGCACTGGTAATGTAACCACAATGTGGGAGTGCATCAACTCTGGCATGATGCATGAATGCAGCACTGGTAATGTAACCACAATGTGAGAGTGCATCAACCCTGCATGATGCATGAATGCAGCACTGGTAATGTAACCACAATGTGGGAGTGCATCAACTCTGGCATGATGCATGAATGCAGCACTGGTAATGTAACCACAATGTGAGAGTGCATCAACCCTGCATGATGCATGAATGCAGCACTGGTAATGTAACCACAATGTGGGAATGCATTAACACAACTAAGATTCCCTCTTCCAATCATTGATCCTTAACTAAGATTCCCTCTCCCCAACATAGGTCCCTAACTATGATCTCCTCTACCCAACATTGGTCCTTAACTAAGATTCCCTTTCCCCAATGTTGGGTCACATTGTCGGTCCTTAATTAAGATTATAATTATATGATAGACACAACTAGAACGACCAAACATTTGTTTTAAAATGGCTTTTATTTTACCATGTTGTATTACAGCGATCACAACGTTTCGGCTGGATTAGCCTTCATCAGGTGATCAATTAAGATTCCCTCTCCCCATCATTGGTCCTTAACTAAGATTCCCTTTCCCCAACACTGTGTCACATTGTCTGTCCTTAACTAAGATTCCCTCTCCCCAACGTTGTGTCACATCGTCAGTCCTTAACTAAGATTCCCTCTCCCCAACGTTGCGTCACATTGTCGGTCCTTAACTAAGACTCCCTCTTCCCATCACTGTGTCACATTGTTGGTCCTCTTTATTTAAGATTCCCTCTCCCCATCACTGCCTCACATTAACTGTCCTCCCTAACATAATCTGGACAGTATCTTTAGTGCATCTTGCCCTTTTAAAGTTCAATATCAAGGTAATTAAGGAGAAAAGGTACATTCAAATGGTACTCATCCATTGCCAGTAACAGCTCAGAAAAGGGATCACATGTGCCCTGCAGTGGTTGAAGTTCCAATTGGCAGTACCTTTAAGTTAGCTCTAACCGTCCCACACACATGACCACCTCTCTGGCTGAAATATTGGACAGTAGCCATGCTCAAGGGTCTGCTATAATTGTGATGTGCCTGCTTCACCCCCCTCCCCCCTCATTCATTTCCATACACCACTTCTAGATTTACAGCACTGGCCAGTTACCCCTAGGGGCTGCATTGTTGCATCATGGCAACAAATGTGACCTTTGAAATAGCTACTCGTGATTGTTGGGGGGTAAGGACTACATGTTCTATTAATGATTTATTCCCTTGCTAAATATAATGCATTAATGCAGCCATGAAGAGTAACCAATCTATTTTCAAATATCACACAAACTTAGACATTTTGTTTCCTGGATGGCTAATAAAGCTGCCTTAAAACAAGGGAAGCATGTGTGCCTTCAGGTTAACTGATAGATGAAAATAAGGAATTTTCATTTGATTTCTAGTAACTGTCAAAAAAAGGATATAGTCTGAGGGACTGGCATGCCTGCACTGTATTTGGAAATTAGGTATTTTAAAGGAATAAATATGACAAGTAATTGAATATTTTATCCTAATTCATTTACATGAAACATCATGATATTATACATGTCTAAAGGGGTAAATCCACTGAGGTAAATCTGTCGGATCTGACAAGATTTGTCCATAAGTTTAACATTGTGAAGGTGCATCCGATCGGACGGATTTGCCTCAGTGGATTCACCCTTTAACTGCTATTCATCAATCAGAATCTGGTGATTCTCATTTTTATTCGGATACATTCATTGAAATTAATCCCTTCTAAAGTTAAGAAACTGAACGATACAATAATAGGCATAGTTTATCAAATCCAACTACACTATTTGCAAATGTATTCTTTACGATAGATACAGCAGTAACAGTGAAGAATACAGTTTTACTCGCTAATAGTCATCAGCACTGCACTGAATAATAGTGTAGAGGTTTACTACTGTAATCATTTCCATCCAGGTGACCGAGGAGGGTTAGTTCGGGTTGGTCCCACCTGGCGTTAGTGTGGGCGGTATCCTGGAGGGGGCGACTGTCCTCTCTCGGGTACTGCACACCACGTTTCAGGTGGGAGCCAGCTCACCACGTGACCATGTAGGTTTCACGACCAAAGGGGGTATATAAGCCTCCCCTCCTCGTATAGTCGCCAGTCAGTGCAGGCCCGGCTGACTCCCAGCATTACCCTACCCCAATCGCTAGATTGAACCAGCAGTATTGCTTCGTCTTATCCTTCAGGTAAAGATCTAGACTCATTGTACAGGGACACATTGAAATAAACACTCATTCTACTTCGCACTTGGAAACTGACGTTCTTGTTCTCCTTTCTGAGATTCCGAACCACTGCAATATGCTTTATATTCCACTAGCCTTGTTATAGAATACAATCAGCAAACTCTCCATGTCCATTGCAAATCTCCATGTCCGTATCTCTATCTACAAGTCCATTGCATATCTCATCCTTCCGCCTCTTACAGTTGTTCCTCTGCTGGTTTACGGATGCCCATTCATGTGATAAGTGTGCTAGTTTAATACATTGTTTGTTATGGCATAGGTGTGACATTTGGTGGTCTTCCTTTTCCAAATTTCCTGCAAACACATATACTAAACTATGGACAGGCTGTTTTTTCTTGCCCCAGTCTTTGACTGTCAGTCTAAGTTGGGGATATTCACTATCAGAGAGAGGTCCATTCCACATTTTGCAGCCTGTGTCATGATCATCATAGCTGTAACCTTCAATGCGCCTCAGTATTTTGTCTCTGTATTCATCTGACATGATGCTGACTACTTCCGTGCTCATGTCTTCTACCGTGCCTATGAAATAAACCAAAAATCAGAATAATTGTATAATTCATTGTTTACATTCATTGTGTTTAGCAATGTAATTTGGTAAGGAAAATAAGATTAGCACTTTGTAGTTTGAGCCAATTTCTGTATGTCACCGGTCACACTCTCATTTACCTTAATGAATGGATGTGAATGGTGATTTCACAGCTAATATGACTTGATTTAAGTCTGAGTAATTGAGCTTCTTTGAGATTTTTTATGCCTACCACTCCATTTTGATCATCTCAACAAGACTAGGCTTTCGGATCATTGATTTCTCAATAGTTCAATAATTTCAATCAGTGATCTTAGCCAGCCCTAGGTGTGTCTCTCTGCCTACAATCACTCTGTGTTTCACTTCTCCAATGCACCAATAAGTGAGCTTATGACCTGCTTGTGTAAACTATTTGTCATATTGAGGGTTTCTCTTCTTCTGTATCAATCATCATACATTTCTTCTAGGTACCGTTAAAGATGGGTAAATAGCTAATTTTGGGTAGATGTTCATTTTTCTGTTACACAACTTAGTTGCGTTCATGATGTCCATATACAAAGGTGTGTAGCTTTTCAAATAATTCTGATACATATAAATTATCCATAAGATATAGAGCAAATCATGGTCAGAATAGGTCAGGGGACGCATCACTATTACAAAGAGGGGTCCCCTGACCAGGCTTGCTCCATATTCTATGCATTAAAAAGCTACATACATACCTATATGGACATGATGAACACAAATACATCATTTAAATCGAAAATAAAAATCTACCCAAAATGAGCTCCTAACCCATCTTTAAACCCTACGTAGCAGCAGCTGCTTGAATGCTAATTAGAACTGTAACAGGTCAGGGAAACGTCAAGCCCCACGGGGAATTGAACCCCGGCCCCTCTGCTCCGGAGTTGAGAATGATACTGCTACACCACAGGGCCAGCTGCTTCTCACTGCTCTGCTACGGTACTTGAGCTACCACAGACGGGCAATGCGCTCTCCACGCACGCTCGGGGCTGCCCCGCGCGATACGTGCCCGCTACATTACTCCCCTTCAGACTTTTGCTAGGTCCGCGGACAGACATGTTACTCAGCAATCTGTGATCAAAGCTAATCCCTTACTTAGAATTAGCCGGCAAAGCCAGTCACCTGCCCTGAACATGTGTCTTTGGACGCACACATAGCACAAGCTGAAACCGCTCAGACTTCTGCCAGGTCAATGGAGGTCCTACGGACCTCCTAGCAGAAGCTGAACACGCTCAAGTACCCAACCCAGGTTCGGTGGATCCTGGTCAAACGTGCACCAGTGTAACAGGTCAGCGAAAACGTCAAGCCCCACGGGGAATCGAACCCGGGCCCCTCCGCTCCGGAGTTGAGAATGCTACCGCTACACCACAGGGCCAGCTGCTTCTCACTGCTCTGCTACGGTACTTGAGCTACCACAGGCGGGCAATGCGCTCTCCACGCACGCTCGGGCTGCCCCGAGCGATACGTGCCCGCTACAGAACTTTCATTTAATACCAAACATGCATGTATAAGGAACAGCTTATACAAGGGTTTCTGGAAGTATACTACAGTCCTAAAGTCAACGAGAATCTCTGTGCAGCTTATATAATATGTAAATGTAAAGGTTTTACCGTACTTGTGTGAGGGTTTCACACGTTTGTGGATGATTCTCAACTTATGGTTCTGGAAAGCATGGAATGCATGCACACCAAATAAGCTATTTCACAATTTCTCATTACCCCTTAATATATACAAATTTTTCATGGGCTACAACATGTACAAATATACCAGTCCCCGCACCTGATCCTCATAGGAGACGTGACCTCCGTTTTAAAACATGTGAATTGATCATATATTTCCACTCTCAGTCAATTTCATAATAAGGGGTCTTTTCCGGATAAACTTTATTGATTCTGAAGTAAACAGTCATTTTTCTGTAGGAATTTTAAAAAGGGCTGGTTTTTAAAGGAGTGTCCAATTTGATATTAACAATATGTGATTAACTGACAAGTGGTTCTTTCACTCGCCTGGAGTGGAATGTTGTATGCAAACTGATGATGCATATTGCTTTAATAAACTGATAAAGGGGCGTTTTGATAAGGCTGGAATTATATCAATGGTTTCTCTAACAAGGGCCTCTCAAAATTGACAATTTATTTTATAAAGGTTTTTTGTTCTCCCAGAATTGGTGGATAAGGGATGTTGCAGGACCAGGACAAACATGCATTAAATAATTCGTCAAACATGTACTCACAATTTCAATCAGTGATCTCAGTCAGGCCTGGGTGTGCCTTTCAGCTCAGGATTGCTTGACGCTTCACTTCGCCAAAACACCAGAAACTGTCAAAACAAAAGGATCAATTTTGTATGATTCTAGCTCAGCTTCTGATTCAATGATGTAAGAAATTCATCCACTATTGTAAAGCTGAGATTGTGGGGGTATCAGTATATTTCTATCAGTTACTGAGTGAGAGAGTCAGGGCCATCCCTATATTTTAGGATGCTACCATGCCATCCCTTCACATTTTAGGATGTCACCAGGCCATCCCTACATATTCTAGGACGCCACCAGGCCATCCCAACACATTTTAGAATGTCACCAACCTGTCCCTATATATTCTAGGGTTTCACCTGACCGTCAGTACAAGTTCTGTGACTCCATGAGACATTCCCAAAGCGCTCTCTGACATCACCAGAGTGACCCTGCTGGAAGATAACTCCCCTTAGGCCACTGAAAATTGATTATCAGCTTTGGGGACACTTTTATTTTGTACCACTTTTTTTTCTGGAGGTGCGGGAGGTTTTTTTTCTTTGTTTTTAGAATATTGAGGGTCGGTACGATGAGATAAGGTCTAAATTTCGTTTCTATCTCAATTAATAGTCAAGATAATGATTATTTTACAAAATGTAATGTAAAATTTTCATAGATGTGGTCATTTTGCCCTTTTTTTTCTCAAAAGTTGAAAAAAAGAACCAATGCGGCCCTTTTTGAGGGGAGCGCGCGGTGTCCGCAAAGTTGATAATCAACTTTGAGTTGCCTTAAGTGTGTATTTTTCACTCCATCCTGCCCACTACTATCCTTTTTAGGTTTTTTTTCTATGTGCTCACAGGTAACAATCTCACCCGCTCAAGATGCTACCTCACAGATGTTGCTTGGTGACCTCACAAATCTTATTTATTGTGGCTATAGGGCTAGAACTATGGCCTGACACACTTGTCATATACGGGCCTCCCAGTCATCCACGCACCTATTGCCCTGCCCCACCCCACGGTTACATCTGACTCTCTACCCAGGATATGGACTTGCTGTATCTATAGTCCCCAGCACTATGATTGTAGTATCCAGCACTATCATTGTAGTCCCCAGCACTCTGATTGTAGTATCTAGCACTATCATTGTAGTCCCAAGCACTATGTTTGTAGTCTCCAGGACTATGTTTGTAGTCCACATCACTATGATTGTAGTCTCCAGGACTAGGTTTGTGGTCCCCTGGACTTTGTTTGAGCCCCTGCCTACTAATAATTCTAAGTACTGAATGATACAGCAAAGTATTGTGGACTAAAAGTGTAGTCCCTAGCACTATGTTTCATAGTCCTGAGGAGAATTTTTCAAGTCTGGAAATAAGGTATCTAAAGACTTTAAATGTAGCCTTTAAGTGGAATATTGTTTTTGAATAGTAGTAAGCACCTTAAATCTAGGAGGGTCAGGGGCATGGACAATTTTGAAAATCTGTAAGCCAAATGCTGCATCCCGATTCCTTCTGTCATATATTATGCTCATCTAATTAGAGGAACAGATCCTCCCACCCCCTGAATAAACATCTCTATGGATCTGGACAAATCATAAGGATGGACTTCAAAAGTGTAGGAAATCCTACAACTGTAGGAGGAATCAAATCCCTGTATAAAGAGACCCCCCCCCCCCCCCCCCACTCCTCCCGCAACCACTGGGCGGTAGGTCACACAGTCCCAATCACCACACAGATGGAGAGCTGGGTAGGGCTACCACAAGCGGGTAACTGGCGCAGCAGCCACTGTAGTCCCCTGCATTACATTGGATGCAGTAGTCTGCTGCCCCTGTGACTTCATGACAGCTTCCATCTTTCATCTCTCCACCGGTACTGATATGGGAATGGACTAGACATACTTCCAGACCCTATAAACCATGCCTGATTAAAGTTGGTAATCCTAAGTTTGTCTATGACTTCCACCATAATCAATTCTGCATGTAACAGAAACAATAACACTGACTACAAGGGTTACTCCCCTGTATGGATCATCTGTTAGGTCAAAACATTTGGGAAGGTTTGTCCTCTTTGGGTTTACCATATGTTTTGGGCTGCAACATGTATAGATTAGATGGTCAAACATACATTCAAACGATTGATCATACAATTTCAATCAGCGATCTTAGTCAGGCCTTTCAGTGTTCTGCTGACAATAGATCCACGGTAACCTCTCCAAAACACCAGACACTGTTTAAAAGAAAGAATCAATGACACTTTTTTAGTTTCTAAAATCTAAAATGATAATTTGATTAATTATAATGAATATTATTTGTTATCTACAATACCTTATCTACACACATGGAAGAATGCATTGTCAAAGGGAATTGTGACCGGCACATGAGAAGTCTCAAGAGTAGTATAGTATGTATCGGAACGGGAACGGGAATCAGAGGCCTCCCTTTTGGCGGGAAATTCAAAAGCAGCCAATGAGAGGCCTCCCTTTTGGCGGGAAATTCAAATAGGTCACGTGACCGGAAGTGACCTACTTCCGGTCACGTGACCTTTGGGCGGGAAATTCAAATAGGTCACGTGACCGGAAGTGACCTACTTAAGAGGGTCACGTGACCACCATTTTGGCGGGAAATTCAAATAGGTCACGTGACTGGAAGTGACCTACTTAAGGGGGTCACGTGACTACTATGTTTGCGCGAATTTCAAATAAGTCACTTGAGATTTTTATAGATAAAAATAAATTTTAAAAAGAAAAAGCAAGCTGTGATAGTTAGATATTTCTTAAATTGGGTGTAACTTATATCTAAATGTGCAATAGATAAAAGTTACATGATAGATACACCACAAACATGTCAAAATAACCAGGACAAACTGGCTGATGCCCTAGATCTGCTTAACCTTTGGTTATGTAAGAATGTGTGATACATGAACTAACAACAGGGTGAAACTGGGGGGAATTACAGTTGTTTCAGGGCCTTTACTCTTCTGGTTCAACCATCTTGCATCTCTTCCACATTACCACACAGTCCCAATCACCACACAGATGGAGAGCTGGGTAGGGCTACCACAAGTTATGAGTTTCTGTCGAATGCCATGTCATGGGTTTTAGGGATTGACTGTAAATTTGGCATCGATAATATCTTTCGGATTAAAGTCCTTTTTAGATTAACTATATCATTGGGATTGGCTATACATGTGTCTGGGATTGACTACATCATTGGGATTGATCCTGGTTATACCATTGGCATTGGCTGTACAAGTGTTACCTTGTATTTGGGATTTACTATGTGCTTGGGATTGACCTAATGTTTAGGATTAGTGAGGTTTAGATATGCCTGCTTGTAACCTGTAAGTAGTATAGTATGTATCGGAACGGGACTATGGTTAACTACTGTTTATTACTCAATCGACATGCAGCCAATCAGAGGCCTCCATTTGGTCACGTGACCGGAAGTGACCTACTTAGGGGATTAGTGGTGACGTCACGTGACCTAGTTAGCCAATCAGAGGCCGCCATTTGGTCACGTGACCAGAAGTGACGTCATATGACCTACTTATGGACCGGAAGTGACGTCATATGACCTACTTAGGGGACCGGAAGTGACGTGATATGACCTAATTTAGGATCACGTGACCGGAAGTGACCTGATGAGTCACGTGACCGGAAGTGACGTCACATGACCTAATGGCCAACCGGAAGTGAGTGACCTCATTGAGGATCACGTGACCGGAAGTGACCTGATTGATCACGTGACCGGAAGAAGAAAAAGAAGAAGAAGAAGAAGAAGAAGAAGAAGAAGAAGAAGAAGAGACGTCACGCGACTTAATGAAGAGATGAGCGTCTTTAAGGGGTCACGCGCTTTAAAATGTGATTTTTTTTTTTTTTTTGGAGGAGGAGGAAGAGGAGGAGGAGGAGGAGGAGGAGGAGGATAAGGAGAGGAGGAGGAGGAGGAGGAGAAGGAGGAGGAGGCGAGTCTCTTATTTTTTTCGGTAAACCAATAAAAAACACCACGATATAAGTTTGTTTTTTTCATTTTTATTGTTTTACGAGCGACTGGAAGTGACTTATTGAACTAGGTAGAAGCGTTCTTTAGAGTGTATAAGGGGGGGAGGGGAGGGGAGGGGAGGGGAGGGGAGGGGAGGGGAGGGGGGGGAGGGGGGGGAGGGGGGCCCCTTTAAGATGCATGGGGAGGGGGGGCGCTTTTAGGATGCATGGGGCGGGTGGGGGGGAGGGGGGGGGAGGGGGGAGGGGGGCACTCTAGGGGGGTGGGGGGGGCACTCTAAGGGGCGTTTGTCTCTTTTAAGAAAAAAAGAAAAGAAAAGATTTTAATCGAGAGACACGCTTCTTCCTCTCGAGAGGAAGAAGCGTGTCTCTTCATTTTTTTTTGTTTATCACATCCTTCGATGAGGCGATCAGCTGCGACCGGAGGAAGTGACACTTTAAGAGGACACGCGTCTTAATTGTTATAATATTTTTTTTACTTACTAATAAAGAAGACGTATGAAAATAAAACACAACAATTCACATGTCCGTCGTTCTCGTTGTTTCTTGCTTGATAAAGTCAAGTAATATCGCGATGCCGAGGTCAAACTTTCCCATGTCCTCAGTCAACACTCGAAGGAGTTCAAAAGGCCTACCGCCGGCACCGTCAGCTTCAGCTTGCCACATTTTCAACACTCGGAAGGCCCACTCAGCGGGACTTCCTCCGTATTCGCATTCTTCAGCGATCTTACCTTACCTCTCAGGCGACAATTATAAATGGTCCCCCACCTCTTTCCACCTGCTACCTAGACGTCTGCCGAGGGCGCCCAACTGCTTATGCATCGCGCGCGAGTCGGGGTTTTCGAAATCCAACCCCTGTCTGTGGAGAAGGGACATCCACTGAGCCAACAGTTCCACTCGTCTAATGCGGGTGAAGACGCGACCGAGCTCTCCCCATCTATGACGATGCGGGGTTTCACCCCACCAGACTCGGAACATCGCCGTACACAGCTCCTCCGGTGTCTTGACACTGCGCTCTACTAGAGCATCCATACGGGCGGCGGTAACTTTTAAGCTACTGCCCAACTCTCTCCAAGATCCGCTCAACTCTTTACCTAGTTGACGAAGCAAGGCGTCGCTATATGCTAAGCGCCGCTGTCCTACCTCTCTGTTCTCCCCATCAGTCTGCCTCGCGCGTCTCATGTCGTCAAGCCGCATTAACTTTTTTTCAGGTGGACAAGGCGGTGAAGGCGAGCTTGAAAGTGGAATAGCTTGAGCCATCTCGTCTCGTCTTGGAGGCGGCGGCGGCGGCGGCGGCGGTGGTGGCGGTGGTGGTGGTAGTAGACGTTACTGTGGTCAGAGGCGATATGGTTTTTTTCCAACAGAAATCAGAGCTTTTATAGAGAGGGAGTTTAATCCTATTTCCAACAGCACTCCAGCTGTCTAGCGACCTGTCCGCATGACGCCTTTTCAGCCGCTCCGCTCCTTAAGAGCTTAGATGACGAGGGGTATGTCATCGCTATCCGTGGAGACCAGCTGAAAACGGTGTTTTTTCCTCATCCATAGCCTTACCTCCTACCCCCTACCTGAGGACGCCTCCCTCCCTCTGACATTCATTGTAACAAACGTCAGAGGTCAGGTGAAAATCGGATTTTTTCATGCACAGCCTTAGTCAGCTGTCACCCCTATTGAACTAGCCGGCCGCCGCCGGCCGGCCCAGTCTACTCACCACGGCAGGAGGCGGTGATTTTTTTTTGTCTTACACTTAAGTCGCTCACCACATGCACATGCCTCTACTCACAGACAGACACGTTCGTCTTAGGGGGTCCTGCTTCACGCCACACGCCTCCTGTAGTTTTTTTGTATACACACTCTAAGCTCATCACCGTTAATCCTTTATACAGCTAACGCGGGTTGAATTGCTGAACAGGGTGGTAAGTAGCTTAGCTCATGACAGTGGATCCCTCAAAAAAGAGGGGAAAGGGATCCAGCTGAAAACGTCATACCTTATGTCTTTTGTTTCTCTTTGTGAATGGCCGCCGGTCAGTCGGCGGCAGCAACCGCTTAATCCTTTATACAGCTAATGCGCGTTGAATTGCTGAACAGGGTGGTAAGTAGCTTAGCTCATGACAGTCGATCTCTCAAAAGGGGGGAAAGGGATCCAGCTGAAAACGTCATGCCTTATGTCTTTTGTTTCTCTTTGTGAATGGCCGCCGGCCAGCCGGCGGCAGCTGAACAGGGGCAGTAAGTAGCTTAGCTCTAGAAGCGAGAAGGCGTATATAAGGGGCCTGGAAACCTCCATTCACTCACTCAGTCTTTTGCTGCTCTCTACAGTCACCACCATGAGCAAAAGACAACACCTAGCGCCGTCCAAGGATCTAAGCAAGTTCAAGAACAAGAAGACTACGCGGAACAGCGCTCGTTTAGCGTCAGTGCCTCCTCTTGCTACTGAAAATGAGACTACCGCCGCATCCCCTTGGTCTTATCACCCTCCCGCTGTAGCGAGCGCTCGCAGCAGTAGTAGTAGTAGTAGTAGTAGTAGTAGTAGTAGTAGTAGTAGTAGTGGTAGTAGTACTACCGGTAGTAGTCGTTGTGCTAGCGACGTTGTTACACTCGCGACGGTACACGTTGCTGCTAAGCGCGCTGCCGCTGCTACTGCCGCCCCGCCTGCTGCTGCTGCTGCTGCTGCTGCTGGTGATCCTCGTGCTGCGGCTGCTGCTGCTGCTGCTGCACCTGCTACTGCTGCGCCTGCTTCTGCTGAGCTTGCTGAGGCTGCTGCGCCTGCTACTGTTGCGCCTGCTGCTGCTGCTGCTGCTTCTGCTGCACCTGCTGCTACCGCTACTACTACTGACGACAACGCTCCTGGCACAGCGCAGTACTGGCAACCGGGTTTTTACTTCCCCACTACTGTTGATGATTTTGATGACCTGCCGCACGTTGCACAGCCCCTCTCCACCACTACATCGACCGACGCCCTCGACGCCGCTCGCGCTGAGAGTTACAGCTATTCGGACACTCAGCCCCTAAACCAAGAAGAAGAGGAGGAGGAGGAGGAGGAGGAGGAGGAGCAGCAGCAACAGGGTGAGACAGAGAACGACGCTGACGACGAGGCGTACGAAGAACCCGAAGGGAAAGGGGCGGACGGTACGTTTCTTCGGCTCCCCTCTTCCACAGCTTTCGACCTCACTTCCACTGGTAGCGCGTCCGGTCCGTGGGGACTGCCCTCACCGCCACCTTACGAGGGCGGCGGCGCTTCATCTTCTACCGCTACACTCAGCACCGACGGCGTGTGGCTGCGCTGTTCCAACAACGAGGTCTCGGATACCACCAGCGCTGACGCTGCTCCTGTTATCGGTTCTGCTGCTGATTCAGCTCACGCTGATGGTGTTACTCTTCTTGGGTCTGAAACGTTCTAAGGTGAGTTCCAGAACAACAAGGCCTACTAAGAAGAGAAAAATACAAGAAAAAGAACAAGATGGATGAGAAGAAGCAGAGAAAACCTCCCGTCCTCTCGGGTTAGAGTTCTGCTTAGACGGGACTTTGACGCTGGAGATCTGGGAGGAAGTGGCCAGACTGTCTAGGAGGCCGCGCTACACAAAAGACGGCCAGGTGAAAGAGGCCTCTCTGACCAGAAGCAAGCGAGTGCACTTCACTGCCGACGCGCTGCGCGAGCTAATAGCACGCATCGCCGATATCCGCGCAGTGGTGCGCATACGCGACACAGCGTCCGCGCAAGGAAGACCTAATCACACCCCCTGGTTCGCAGTGCTGGATGAGGAGGGCGAAGTGTACGCAGCTGTGAGCTACTACAGCGGTAAGAACCTCATCCACGTGCGCAAGTACGAAGGTCCTGACAAAAAACCCACACAGCAGGGGGTGACGCTGTCCGCCAGAGCGCTCAAAGAGTTGGATGACAAAACAGAGATTATTCTCAAATTTCTCGGTATAGATTTGGAATGAGAGACGCTCAACGCTCACGCGCGCACACACACAGGGTTTGACGTACGCTGTATGAGACAGACAGACGGATACACAGACAGCAGACAGATAGATAGATAGACAGATAGATTGATTGATAGATAGATAGATAGTTAGACAGCTAAGTAGTTGGTAACTGAGTGAAAAAACATGACGCAGTACGTATGCGAAAAGTGTTTCAAAATTTTTAAAAGACCGTACAACCACGAGAGACACGTAGAAAATTGTAGAGTAATACCTAAGTTTTGCCCTCTATGCGGTGAAGGCGATTGCCGAAAGATCGCCTGTCGACGCGAATCTCTGGACGGGGTGACCATCCCTCCGCGCATATGTGCTGTACCGAACGGGGAGGAAACGTTCACTGCGAATTGGCCTGCGATACAAACGGGCGTCAGGATGCACGGGACTCGCGTGAGTGTAACAAACTTCAGGCTACCAACCGGCGAGTTGAGTGACGCTGTAGATACTATGCGTCGCATTCACTTGACACAAAGATTCAGATACAAAGTGGGTTTCTCGGTAGGCTTACTCTTACAACACAGAGAAGACAAGAGCAAACTGCGCTACTTTCACGCCTCCCAGAACAACGCAACTCTCATACAACCGCTCCCTACTATAACTAATTCAGAAACTTTGGAAGAGCTCCTCTCAAAGATGGAAAACACCGTCGCTTGCGAGGAAGTACGGAAACTTTGCGACGCTGACACCAAGTGGCACGTTCTTTTTCCTACCAATTTGAACATTTGCGTTTTCATGGGACCGGGGGAATTTCCCATAGGCGGTAGGATCACTCAGGCCGGTCGAGTTGGAAAGAGAAGCGGCGTGTTAGATTTTCCCAACAAGGACAACCTCTGCATCTTCCGCTGCATTTCCTTTCACTTATACAACACCAGCAAGCGCGCTTCAGATTTGTTACGTCAGTTCTGTCCCGCTGCCACACCTGAATCCTTTCCGGGTTTGAACATCCGCAACTTACCCGCGTTAGAGAACTTGTTTGACTTACAAATAGCGGTTTACACCGCGTCGCGTCAGGTGCCGGGGCGGAAGTTGAGAAGACGCGTTACTCTAATCAGACCGCCTTCCAGAACTCTGGCCGCCCGAGGTAAAGTCAACCTACACCTGACGGCGAAAGGTGGTTTGCACGTCTCTCTCGTCACGGACTTCAACGCGTACGCGGGCATATACGAATGTTGCAAGTGTAAGGCGGCGTTCACCACCGAGTTCTTGCTGAAGAGACACAGGAACCAGCTTTCCTCTTGCCGACAAGTCAAGTTGCGCTACGTAGGTGGCATCTACCAAAATTCGAGAACGATTTTCGAAGCGCTAGCAGACTTCTCCATTTTTCCCCCCTTCTTCAGACCGTGCAAAGAACCGTCGACGGAACAAGTGTCCCTGCTGTGGGATCACGTCCCTTTGTCGGCTAGCGTTGCATCCGACTTTCCGGGGTGGGAGGGGCCCGTCTGCTTCGTCAGAGAATCCGACGCAGATTCCGACCCCTTGTTGGACCGAGTTTTAAATCACATAAACGAGAACGCCAAAGTCATCGGGGAAGCTGTGCTAGAACTTTACCGACCGACGTTAGCGAAGTTAGATGCGGCGATAGGTGAAGCTCTCCTGCTGGAGGAGGCGACATTCACCCCTTCTCCAGGCGGCTTCGCTGCGGCTCAGACCAGACACCCGTTAGTTCAACTGAAGAAGCGTCTTCTGAGATACATCCGTCAAGCTCCAGTCGTGGGCTTCAACTCGGGGCGTTACGACTTGAACCTGATCAAAATACGCCTTCACTCGTTCTTTGCCTCCGGAGACCGAAGAAACCAAGAATTCAGCGTCATAAAGAGAAGCAATCAATACTTGGCGGTTTACACACAGCACACGGTTTTCTTGGACGTAGTCAACTATTTGGCACCCGGTTACAACTACCCGACCTATTTGCGAGCTTTCACCAGGAACGAAGAGAAAGGTCACTTTCCTTACAAATGGATGACGTCTACCAGGAAACTGGCAAACAGAACACTGCCACCGAGATCGGCTTTTGACAGCGAACTGACGGGCGTCAAAATGTCCGAATCCGACTACGCCGCATGTCAGAAAGTTTGGTCCGACGAGAAGATGCAAACTATGGAAGATTACTTGATCCACTACAACAACAAAGACGTCAAACCTTTCATAGAAGCTCTGAAAAATCACGCTAAATTTTACCAAGATCGCGGCATTGACATGTTGAAAGACGGAGTTTCTCTCGCCGGTTTGACTAAGGTTCCTCTTCCAAAACCTAGAAGACGCGTTCACAACGTTCCCCCAGTTTGACGCCGTCCTCCGGGCTCTGATCAAAGAAAATCTAGATGGCGGTCCTTCTATCATCTTCCATAGATTTCAAGAGAAGGGCACCACGCGGATAAGGGAGCACAAGTACGGCGAAGAAGCGAGACCGTGCCAACACATCCTAGGACTAGACGCTAACTCTCTGTACTTGCGCTGCATGAGCGAAGCGCACTGCACGGGCTATTACGCGGTGAGACAAACTGAGACCGAGTTCAAGCCCGAAATTAGGCAAAGAAACTCTCACAGCGCTTTGGAGTGGTTACGCTTCGTAGAGCACGACCGCGACGTGAAACTGCGCCACGCTTTGAACGGCGGCGAGATGGTTGTAGGCTGTCGGAGAATTCGCGTGGACGGGTTTCACGCGGCCTCTAATACGGTTTTCCAGTTTCACGGGTGTTGGTTCCACGCTCACGAGTGCATACCGTCGCACCGATATCAGTGCGCTTCACTGAGGGAGGAGAGACGCGACAGAACGACTAGAGTAAGCGCGTACTTGAAAGCGCTAGGTCACAAGCTGGTCGTCGTGTGGGAGTGCGAATGGAGAGAGATGAAGCGTCGAGATGAGCGGGTTAAGGCCTCCCAACAACGCTGGAAGGTTGACGCTTTGAAAGTGTCTCGAAACGCGATGAGCGAGAGCGACATCCTTTCCGCTGTGAAAGACGGGAAAATGTTCGGTTTAGTTCAAGTGGACATCACTACGCCGCCTCACCTACGAGACTACTTCGAAGAAATGACCCCTGTTTTCAAGAACGCGACCGTTTCAAAATCGGACATAGGACCTCACATGTCAGACTTTGCGCAGGAAGAAAAGCTGTTGAAGACGCCTCAGAGATGTCTGATAGGGAGTTACCACGGAAAAAATATTCTCTTGGGAACGCCGCTTCTCAAGTGGTATTTAGAGCACGGTTTGATAGTCACCAAAGTGCAGCTGGTCGTAGAATACCTACCTAAACGCTCCTTTGCCGGTTTCGCGGACAAAGTAACGGCGGCGCGAAGACGTGGCGACGTGAACGAGAACGAGAAAATTCTGTCAGACTGTTACAAGTTAATGGGAAACGCTACGTACGGTAAAACAATCTGCAACAAAGAAAAACACACGGCGGTGAGATACACTGACAGTCGGAAGTTCAAACTATTGGCCAATTCGTGGCGCTTCAAAAAGGCGTCCGAGTTGAGTTCTGATCTGTTTGAAGTCGAACTACAACCGAAAACAGTCAAGAACAACCTCCCTATTCAAATAGGGTTCATGGTATACCAGTACGCGAAGTTGAAAATGTTAGAGTTCACATACGACTTCTTGGATAGATTCGTCGATCGGCGCGATTATGCCCTTTGTCAAATGAACACCGACAGTCTTTACATGGCTCTCAGCGGTGACACGTTGGATGACCTAGTCAAACCTCGCCTGAGAGAGACGTACTTCAGAGAGAAACGAAAGTGGATTCCGACAGCGGTGTGCGACGATCACTTAGAGCTTTTCGTGAAGACAAAAAACGGAAAGAGTGCGAGAATGGTGTCCGCCGCCCGGCGGATGTTGTGAGAGACGGTACCTTCACGATCTGAGAACTTCGGGGCTTATGAAAGCGGAGTGGGAAGGTGACGGGATCCTAAGTCTCAACCCTAAGACTTACATTTGCTACGATCGAGTCAGCGGCACCGGTGAGAGAAAATCCAAAAAATGGAGTGCAAAAGGCGTACAGAAGAAACAAAACCCTAAGGAACCAGACGACTTCTTGGATGTTCTTCGCCAACGAAAAACTCTCATTGCTGTAAATAGAAATTTCAAAGTGGTGCGAAACAAAATGGTCACCTACACCATAGAGAAAGACGGCGTGCGCTACTTGTATTATGAGCGTCGTGTGCATTCTGACGGTGTGACAACGAGTCCTTTAGAGTTATTGCTTGATTGAGTGCATCTTTTCAAAAATAGAGTGTTTATCAAGATTGAAAAAAAATAAATAAAAAAATAAAATAAATTATTGTTGTGTTTTTATTTTCATACGTCTTATTTTACTAGTAAGTCGCGCAGTCTCTTAAAGCGTCACTCATGTGACGACGTCGCTTCCAGTCACGTGATCCTAAAGACCCTCACTTCCTAAACAAAAAAAAAATGAAGAGACACGCTTCTTCCTCTCGAGAGGAAGAAGCGTGTCTCTCGATTAAAATCTTTTCTTTTCTTTTTTTCTTAAAATAGACAAACGCCCCTTAGAGTGCCCCCCCACCCCCCTAGAGTGCCCCCCTCCCCCCTCCCCCCCTCCCCCCCACTCGCCCCATGCATCCTAAAAGCGCCCCCCTCCCCATGCATCTTAAAGGGGCCCCCCTCCCCCCTCCCCTCCCCTCCCCTCCCCTCCCCTCCCCTCCCCCCTTATACACTCTAAAGAACGCTTCTACCTAGTTCAATAAGTCACTTCCAGTCGCTCGTAAAACAATAAAAATGAAAAAAAAAAACTTATATCGTGGTGTTTTTTATTGGTTTACAGAAAAAAATAAGAGACTAGCCTCCTCCTCCTTCTCCTCCTCCTCCTCCTCCTCCTCTCCTTATCCTCCTCCTCCTCCTCCTCCTCCTCCTCCTCCTCCTCCTCCAAAAAAAAATAAAAAAATATCACATTTTAAAGCGCGTGACCCCTTAAAGACGCTCATCTCTTCATTAAGTCGCGTGACGTCACTTCTTCTTCTTCTTCTTCTTCTTCTTCTTCTTCTTCTTCTTCCGGTCACGTGATCAATCAGGTCACTTCCGGTCACGTGATCCTCAATGAGGTCACTCACTTCCGGTTGGCCATTAGGTCATGTGACGTCACTTCCGGTCACGTGACTCATCAGGTCACTTCTGGTCACGTGATCCTAAATTAGGTTATATGACGTCACTTCCGGTCCCCTAAGTAGGTCATATGACGTCACTTCCGGTCCATAAGTAGGTCATATGACGTCACTTCCGGTCACGTGACCAAATGGCGGCCTCTGATTGGCTAACTAGGTCACGTGACGTCACCACTAATCCCCTAAGTAGGTCACTTCCGGTCACGTGACCAAATGGAGGCCTCTGATTGGCTGCATGTCGATTGAGTAATAAACAGTAGTTAACCATAGTCCCGTTCCGATACATACTATACTACTCCTGTACATCAACGTCTAACCCATACTTTAGCATTGCTGTAGACGTACACATTGCTGTACACGTGGTGATCTCAACCTCTCTATTGACCAACTCTTTTGGAACTATCTTGTACTTACAATTGACCTTGTATTTGTGATTGACTACATCTTCTGGATTGATGTTATGTGATGTTAAGGAATGTCATTGTCATCGGTCTTGGCTATTTGTTAGGGATTGACTGGGTTTTTGGGATTGACTATATCATTAGGATTGCCCTATAATTCATGATTGACCTTGTATTCGAGATTGGCCTTGCATTTGGGATTGACTATAATCCTCCAGAATGACCTTGATTTTGGGATCGACTATGTACTTGGGATTCACCTTGTGTTAGGGTATGGCAATGTTATTGTTTCTTCTATGTTTGGGGTTGGCCTTGTATTTTGGATTGACTATATCTTTAGGATTGACTTATATTTGAGATTGACTACATCTTCAGGATTGACCATGTGGTTAGGATTGCCCTTTTATTTGACAAGACCTGTATGATCTAGATTGATATTGTATTGCAGATTGACCATGTCATTGGGATTACCCTTACGTTAATGATTGACTTTATCTTACAGATGTTGTATTTGGGATTGACTGTCATTGAAATAGTCCTTGTATTAGGGAATTACTATATCATTGCTGTTTTCTGTTTGGCATGTGTGTTTAAGATTGACCTTGTATTTGGGATTGACTATTTCTTTAGGATTGATCTTGTAATTGGGATTGACTGTCATTAGGATTCACCTTGTGCTTAAGATTCAGGAACAGCTGTATCATCTGGATTGATGTTATAGTTTGGATTGACAATTGGGGTTGACTATGTTGTTGCGATTGACCTTGTGTTAGGAACCTTGTATATTATGGGATTGACTATATCCTTTAGATTAGTCTTATACTTAGGATTGATTAAATCTCAGGGATTGAAATTGTAGCTGGAACATGACCTTTCATCTGTGATTGACACCAGTCTACATATTGACCTTGTATACGGGATTGGCAATGTCATTTGGATGAACTAAGCGCTTGGAATTGACTTTGGTTTCTTTGGATTGATTTTGTCATTGGAATTGACTTTCTATTTGTGATTACTTATGTTTTCTGGATTGGCCTTTTATTTTTTGGAAATACAAGATTTACTTTGCTTTTGCACTGAAGTACCGTATCAGTGCATCATGTCAATGTTTGTAAGATATATATTATTCATAGTTAATGTAAATATAAAATAAAGGAAGACAAAGTCTGATTCTATGGCAAAGGTAGCATATTGGAAATTATGTCATTTTTTATTTCAAGGCACTGCACAAGAAAATTTGTTTCCACCAAATAAGGTCTTGACATACAAAGATCGCAATGAGAATATTTAGAATGTCACTATAGATAATTACTCCTCAGAAAATGCAGGTTAGGGTTTTTGTTTTAAACACCCCTCTAGAATATCCCTCTGTTGACTCTCAGTTTAGCATCGATTGTCAAAAAAGGCAACTACAATTCCAGATATAACCATATTTACATTTTCATCTGTTGAGAGA
Organism: Harmothoe impar; assembly: GCA_947462335.1. Lineage (NCBI taxonomy): Eukaryota > Metazoa > Annelida > Polychaeta > Phyllodocida > Polynoidae > Harmothoe > Harmothoe impar. The sequence continues at coordinate 8,361,048 of OX381718.1, read as the reverse complement.
TATTTATTTGAGAAATTGACTATTTTCTACCTGTTAGCATAAAAGTCCCTATTATTTCAGTCTTGACGTCATACAATGATGTATTAATGTTATTTTTAGATCTGAATACCATAGACACAAAGGTAATTTTACTAAACTTATCAAGAGAAGTAACACTGCAGAAAAATCAATACTTCACAACCTCAGGTAAGGCTTCTAAAGGAAAGCGTATACATCATGAAACTCACTTCTTCCTTAGATTCCATATTTAAATTAGCAAATAGTATTATACACCTAAATTTTACATAATATAAACCAAATCGAAAGTCCATTTATGGAGATTCAATCAGATTTCCCTTAAAGCACAACATTTCCTTTAGTCCACCTCTTGTGAGCTTACAGTTTTACGGTACACAACCTTGAAACATCCCCTGTTATGTCCCCTGCTAGCTTCCACACTAATCACAGCTTAATGGAACAGGCTAATCTGTAATTGAGGCCCCCCTCCCCCCCCCCCCCCCCCACCATACCATCATGCAGGGCACTGCCTGCCCGCACTGTCTTGGGACTGACCCACGCCTCCTTGGGCAGGTGAAGATGTGCCAATATGGCTCACATTGTAGGCTTTACACTATAGCCTGCAGCCAATCAACCCGCTCTGCCCTGCACCATATAAACAGGGGACTATTGTCTCATTCTTTTAAGTAAGCTTCCAAGGACGAGGCAAGAGCCAAACTTCTCTGCTTCTTTATCTGTGCCCTTACACTCACTTCCAATACAAGGTGTCTATGTCCATTATCAGTGGGGAATATGTCAAGTATGAGGAGAGCCACAGGAAAATATCTGCAGTCATTTAGGCATCACCAACAAGTACCTTATTCAACAAGGAGGTTTACATCACAGCAGGAGTTGTCCAGTTGCACACTTTGCACAGAGACCATTGTCAATGAAGGACCATTCCAAGACCCCTGTGACCCTGGCACCTATACCTGCATACTAAACCTCCACATCCTCAGTGACAGTCAGAGCAGACACTGGATGTGAGTCGTCAGCCAATCCATTCTCAGGCAGCTTCTCCCTGTACAGCCAGGCCTTGCACACTGTGACAGCAATGATCTCCTTAGATAATTAACTTTTAGATTCAGACTGGGGTGTCACTGGCCATCCTGTTACTGGTTTCTATGAGTGTAGACATCACTGTGCAGCCTGGAGAGGTTCATCTCTGGCAGTGTGTAATATCTTTGTATTTATGGCCCCTCACATCGAGACCTTTTCCTGAATGAGGTCAACCGTGTAGTCTGCCGAGAGAAAGCCTAATAGACAATTTTGTTTTATTACCAACACCGTGAATGCGGTGAGGTTTGCTGGTAGTAAGCCTTTTTTTTGGTGCCTTCTCAATTTGTGATGGTTCGCAGAGTTTCTCATGTATTCATAGCATGCCATGCATTGCATGCCTTATAGTTGGCTAACATGTCAGGATGCTTACAGCTGTAATAAAGAAAGTAGAGACTGGCTTATAATTGGGAAACATGGGGAAGTAGGATTACATTGAAAACAACTCTTTCACGAAGCTTTTAGCTCTAATATAAATAAATATTGTTAGTTCAACTACATTCACATTCATCTCATGTTTTAAATGATTTCACTGACCGTAGACTAGTGCAGTAATGCTCAGAGAGTTATACCATTTGATATGCTTTATCCAAGTAGAAATATTAACAAATGTCTCAAACAGTATTTTACATCGTTCACTTTTGAATGCATAGCTTCCATACATTGCATGCCTTATTCTAGGTATTCAATCTGAGGGGGAAGGATTAAGTTATAAAACACAAGTTAGTATCTGCTGTAAAAATACCTAGACAAAGAAAAATGTTCATTGGTAGTAATTCACAGGTACACAATTTTCATTGTGTCTTCTCAATTTGTGATGGTTCACAGAATTTCTCATATATTCATAGCATGTCATGCATAGCATGCCTTATAGTTGGTCACTGAACAATGTAGAAAGTTCAAGAATTTTACATGCCATGCAACAAGACACATATGTCATCTATATTTGTGCAAGTAATATGTGTTACATAAAAGGTTAAAGTAATGATTGGTCCAGTTGGGTGTATCCTGGTATAAATCGGAAACTAGGGGAGTCTCTAAACTAAAGCAAGCCTTACTTAGGAATAAATATTGTGCATGATGAGAAAATGAATCATATTACTAGGCATTTTGGAAGTTCTCCATGTCCAGAGCACTCTCCCACGTGTTTACATTTGTCTCTACGTTTGTTGACATAAGCCCTTTCTAGGGACAAATGTGCTCGGCGTACACACAATGGGTTGTGGCACAAGTGAGAGACATGATGATTGGGCCTGTCTTGGTGTCCATCCATAAAGTACACCAGGCGGTGAACTGTCTGGTCACTTCTCTCCCCTTTGATGGAGATTTTCATCTTTGGGTACCGGTTTTTTGCAACAGAAGTGGCCCAAAGACGGCAGCCTTTGATATAATCATCCTTAGTCTGATCAATTATTCTTGTCAGAATTTTCTGCCTATAATCACTTGTCATCTTTTGCACCAGCCTTACTGTACTCTTCTTCATGATGGATGTAAGCAGTGCCTATATTAATGATGTTTAAGAAATCCAGACCAACAGTTATTTCATGCTAAAGTTCAAACACCGTAAGTGAGCAAATTCAACTGAGTCCCAAGCAGGTTGATTGCATACTACAATAAAACAGCAGCCAACCAAATATTTTGCTCTGAAGCCGAACGTAGCACACCCTATTTGATGTTATAAATGCACCTCCCTGTGCGATGTGGGGGGGGGGGGCTTCTGTAAGCTTCACTGATCCATGAATACAGCACTGGTGGGTAACTTGCGAGTGCTGCAGTCAAACATCATGCCGACCCTTTGGGGCTGACACACTGGATCAGTATGATGCACCAAGCAGCACTTGTGAGTTACTTGCCAGGTTAGAATTGGTGAATCATAACAAAAAATGTTATCTTTATGTGACATGGGACCTCTAAGAGTTAAGCCAAACAACCTGAACACAACACTGTGAAGCCCCATCAAGGGCTGCAGAATCAGTGTAGCACTACCACAGCCTTCTGAAGGGAAGTACTAATATTCAATGTAATGGTGACTAGTGGGAACTAAGGTAGGGGTAAGGTGATGTCTAACCGAGGGACTAAAAGTGGGCACCCCAGGTGCTGGTGTTGTTGGTGGTAGGCAGGGGGCGTGATATGCCGACACTGCAGGCAGGCGTAGTTGACACACTGCACCACCATTCTGCCAGTTTGGTCAGGGCGGCAGTGGATGGTGCGGAATGGTGGTGTATGAGACTTGGCCTTCAGCTATCACCACTATCAGTACCACCAATAGCTAGCACTCTCACATCAAAATAACTCTACCATTTACAAGGATATAAGAATTAATCACTCTAATCAAGCACAGAGCACACTCTTATACACAGGGACTTATTCCCTAGAATAAGACGCCCTACTTTCTCAAACTTCCATATTCACCAATTTGGGACACCATTCAACTCTTTAATACAAAATTTACTTCAAAATGACTTTTAGTGGATGTATGATCCTGTACCAAGCCTTTCACTAGTGCAGGTGTTGTGTTGGCTGTAGTTATCACACTTTGATATATAGCTATGTACCAATCCAGATAAAGAATTACTCACAGACTTATACAGCATGGGTGTCAAAACCTTCATCCGTCATGCACAGCAGCTCCCAGAAGCTTGGTAGATGTGTGGTGTTACTGTATTTAATGTTACTCGATCTGCCTACACCATCTAACGGCTCTGCAGGATCTATAATAAAGTAGACAAGTACATTAAAGATGTGGCTCTCCACAGGTTGCCATCTGATGTCTACCATAGTCCAAATGGCATCCACTACTACCTGTGGGACATAGGCATGGGACACAATATCAAAGATTGAGCATGTGAGTGGCCTCACAGATGAGTCAGGGTTAGCTAGATATGTAACTTATGTACTTAGATATAGTACTCCCTTTTAATCTTTCATTGGTCAATTCTGGCATCAGAAATGAATGTGTCATACATGTATGTTATTCCCATTCAGGCCAGCAGGTGGGTGTGGGTGAGCAGGTGGGTGTGGGACAGCAGGTGGGTGTTGGTGTACAGGTGGGTGTGGGCGACAGTTGCAGACTATGGGCATGTACCGCCTTCTGTCCCTACCAAAAAGTGAGTCAATCAGACGATAAACGGCGAAGATATGGGTGGTACAATTTTGCTCTGCACACGTTGACAGTTGGTATCTCGCGCAGTACAAAAATTACATATGCTTTATGGACCCTATTGAATGATCACAGATGGTCCAAGATGGACCTGGCGAGTGTGGGTTGCACTAGAGACTTAAAAAAAAAAAAAAAATCTTGTTCACCAAATCTGTTCACAAAAACCCAAAATTATGACTTTTATATTTTTCATGTGGGGGGTGGGGGGGGGAGGGGGGTTGTCAAGTGCAAAGTCTCCTGCAGGTCAGAGGTTGGGGGGGGCATGTTGAAGTGGAGGCTTGTGGAAGTGTGTGCAGTAAGATGGCGCAGAACAATATGACTTTTGGCTTATATTTTACTTCTTGAAATGTGTTACCAACGGTGTTACCACAGGACATGCCCAGTTTTTGCCCAGCTTGGCGGTAGATCTTTGAAGTGAGATGGTATTTGAAGTAAGAAAGAGGTACAAGAGGAGAGAAATAGCACAACTTTGGCTCATAATATGATTTCTATCTTCCACCAACAAATTAAATGCCTCGGAGCCTATGGTCGCCCGTTACCGAGGGTAGATGGGTTTTAGTATGTTTACATGATAGCGAAAGAGAGAAAAAAATGTTAAAGATAGCAGTTCAATATCACAAAGAAAAAATGAGATTTAAAAAAACAATCGAAGGAAAATTGTGTCCCCCGATCTTGCCTATGTCTTCCTTTTTTCCCCCTTTGTCTATGTCGAATAACAACTGAAAGACATGTCTCAAAATTGTCTTAAAATGCAAGATTGGTAGATGTATATTACCCAGGGATAATTTACCCTGAGTCAACAACATTTGGAGTGTCCCTTTTTATTTTACCATAAATACCTGCATACAAGCTGCATCTTATATATAACACGCACCCTGACTTTTGGAGAATGTCAGTTCTCACAGGGAAAACCCTTGTATAACCCACACCTAGTCTTTGAGGAAATTGCCATTAGTCATACCCCCTAAATATTCAATCCATGGGAGCTATAAGTCGCAGGTGTACTCTAGTGCAAGGTTACCCCCCATATCAGGCTTTGGCTGCAGGACTAATGGAAATGTGCCAGACCATCAAAAGTGCCTGTAAGTTAAAGAAAGTACAGCTGCCTGTTAAAAGTGCCTTTAAGTCAGTGGAAGTGTGCCTGACTGTCAAAAGTGCCTTTAAGTCAGTGGGAGTGTACCTGACCATCAAAATTGACAGTTAGTCTGTAGGATTTGTAGGAGTGTGCCTGACCGTCAAAAGTGCTAGTCAGTCTGTAAGAGCGCTTGTGCCATTTAAAAATGCTTGTGAGACTGTCAAAGTGCACCTGACCTTCAAAAGTGCCAATAAGTCAGTGGAAGTGCCCCTCACCATCATAAAGGTGCCTCTAAGTTAGTAGAATTGCCCCTGATCATCAAAAATGCATTAAAGTCAATTGAAATGTGCAAGACCTTCAAAAGTATGTGTAAGTCAGAGAAATTTGTGCTTTCTTCTCAAAAGTGCCTACAAGTCAAAGGGATTGTGTTTGTTTGTTAAAAGTGTCGGTCAGTCAGTGAAAGTGCATCAAAAAGTGCCTTTAAGTCAATGAAAGTGCCCCTGGCTGTCAAAATTGCCTTTAAGTCACTGGAAGTGTGTCTGCCCATCAAAAGTGACTGTAAGACTGAGAGACAGGCACAAATTCTAGAGAGATTCTAACCAAAAGAGACCCCCTCTCCCCTTCAATCAGCATGAACATGCTTATGTGCTACCTTCACTCCCAGCCCCCTCTCCTACTACACCCCTGTTCTGCTATCCAGCTGCACCCTAGTCTTGCTGCACCCCTGTCCTGCTGCACCCTGTCCTGCTGCACCCCTGTCCTGCTGCACCCCTGTCCTGCTGCTCCCCTGTCCTGCTGCACCCTGTCCTGCTGCACCCCTGTCCTGCTGTCCTGCTGCACCCATGTCCTGCTGCACCCCTGTCCTGCTGCACCCCTGTCCTGCTGCACCCCTGTCCTGCTTTCCTGCTGCACCCATGTCTTGCTGCACCCCTGTCCTGCCGCATCCCTGTCTTGCTGCACCCCTGTCCTGCTGCACCCTGTCCTGCTGCACCCCTGTCCTGCTTTCCTGCTGCAGCCTGTCCTGCTGCACCCCTGTCCTGATGCATCCCTGTCCTGCTGCACCCCTGTCCTACTGCACCCTTGCCTGCTGTCCTGCTGCACTTATGTCCTGCTGCACCCCCGTCCTGCTGCATCCCTATCCTGCTGCACCCCTGTTCTGCTGCACCCCTGTCCTGCTGCACCCCTGTCCATCTGCACCCCTGTCCTGCTGCCCCCTTTCCTGCTGCATCCCTGTCCTGCTACACCCCTGTCCTGCTGCACCCCTGTCCTGCTGCACCCCTGTCCTGCTGCACCCCTGTCCTGCTGTAACCCTGTCTTGCTGCTACCCTGCTGCATCCCTGTCCTGCTGCCCCCTTTCCTGCTGCACCCCTGTCCTGCTGCACCCCTGTCCTGCTACACCCCTGTCCTGCTGCACCCCTGTCCTGCTACACCCCTGTCCTGCTGCACCCCTGTCCTGCTACACCCCTGTCCTGCTACACCCCTGTCCTGCTGCACCCCTGTCCTGCTACACCCCTGTCCTGCTGCACCCCTGTCCTGCTGCACCCCTGTCCTGCTATACCCCTGTCCTGCTGCACCCCTGTCCTGTTGCACCCTGTCCTGCTTCCCCCTTTTTTGCTGTACCCGTGCCCTGCTACACCCCAGTCCTGCTGCAGTCCTGTCCTGCTGCACTCCTGTCATGCTGCACCCCTGTCCTGCTGTCCTGCTGTCCTGCTGCACCCGAGTCAGGGCCTCTACAGGTTCGTGTCTGGGCAGTGGGAGGTTGAGGTAAGGGGGACTGGTCATTTATTACCAATATGTGTGTGTTGGTGTGTGTGTGAAAAACCTCTGTACGGATGTTTCTGTAAATCATTAGGGTTAGGCACTGACAAGTTAGCACTGACGAGTAGCTCACCAGTACTGTATTATGCACATCCTTTTACACTCCCACTCACTCCACATGAGTAAGGTAAACATGTCATTGAAAGTGTACTATGCTGCCCTTACATGATTAAGGGTCAAAAGAGCATTAACACTATATCGTCAAAACAAAGGAAGTGCCATGAGGCATTTCTTTAAAAAGAATATGGCGACATGGGCATTTCTTAAAATGGATATCGCGACATGGTTATTTCTTCAAATTGACATGGGAGCCCTATTAAGGGTCCCAGGCATGCTAACAACACTATACATATATGCTAACACCATGTGTGCACATGCTGTGAGAGAATGTAGTCTGCCTGTGTTGGGGGAGTGTGTTGGGGGGCAGGGACTGTGGTTCAACGCGTCAAGGCTTCATTTTAGCCCGTTAATTACAGCATGATGCTTCAAGGCTTCATGTTAACCCTGTAAGGATGGCATGATGCCTCAAGGCTTCATGTTAACCCTGTAAGGACAGCATGATACTTCAAGGCTTCATGTTAACCCTGTAAGGACAGCATGATGCCCCAAGGATTCATGTTAACCCTGTAAGGACGGCATGATGAACTGGTCATTTATTATTAACATGGGGGTGGGGTTGTCAAACTTCTGGCAGGGCCTGTATGTGTGTGTGTGTTTGGCGGGGGGACTGGTTGAGATTAAGTACTGTTCATATATTATTATCAAAATGGGTGTGGTCGGGGGGGGGGGGGGTTGTGATGGCATGTATGTGTGTGTGTGGAGGGGGGGTGGTTGAGGCTAGGGACTGGTCATTTATTTTCAACATGGGGGGTGGGGGTGGAGGTGGGGGTTGTCAAGACCTGTATGTATGTAGGGAGAGCAGGTGAGCAGATGTAATCATACAGCAGATACCCAGTCGTGGCCACTACATGCAGTGCCCCCCATTCTAGTACCCTCCCACTCATATCCAACCCTAGTGGAGGGGGATGCCCACAGCAGTTAATGCATTTTACACTTCAAGTATGACGTGATGCCTACTTGCATCTACACAAAGGTTGGGGATGGGGTAGGGGGTTGGGGATGGAGAAGGGAGGTTGGGAAAGGAGTAGGGAGGTTGGGGACGGGGTAGGGAGGTTGGGAACGGGGTAAGGGGGTTGGAGAAGGGGTAGGGAGGGTATGCACAGAGTAGGGAGGTTGATTGAATGTTTGATTGATAGTACTCTACAAGACTGCATCAGGTTATGTGTGTAAACCCTAAACAGCTAAACCCTTGGGGATAAAGTGTTTCAGTGTTTAAGAATCACCTGTGTAAAATGTAGGATCAGTGTTTAGAATATGATTTGTTTAGATATTGTAAGTGATAAGAATTTGAATGGCATTTAGCAAATGTGGTGTTCATCAATAAACACCCTTTTTACAGTGGAGGGGCACGTACCCATGTTTAACCAAGGCAGTGAGATTCCACACTTCTTCCCTACCTTTGTCTCACACTATGTATGATTCACCATGATGTCTGTCACGTACATCTCCATGTCCCATGTCACCGTCCCCAGTATATCATATCATAAGTTGACCTAAGAAACATCCCAAGTCATGTCACTGATTTCCTACGTGTCAACAGGCCTCATGTCATGTAGGGTTATGTAGGGGCAGTGTTGGGGTAGGTAGGCAGTGTTAGGAATCGAATCTGCCCCATTACAGCAGAACCTTGACCATGGCTCCAGTTGAATCTCACAGGTCCTACCTCATTCTTTTATGCATAGGTACTAATAAATCAAATTACATCTAGTTGATTATCCCCACCACCCCCACAACACCTACCACCCCTTCACACCACCCCCACAACATGCCTACCACCCCCACAACATGCCCACCATCCCCATAGCACACCCACCACCCCCACAACATCATTATGCTATGCAGAGGTACTAATATATCGAATTACATCTAGTTAATTCATTCTATTTATAAATATGGAAGAAGCAGTGGACAACAAACCACTAGACTGTCACATTTAGGTAGGGGGCTCAAAATCAGCTAGTTATTTATTGATATCAATACCCATACATTATAATTATCATGACGTACACATGATCACATACATTCAATACGAGGGGGTCAATGGTGTAGGTCTGTGCAGAAACTCTGCAAGTGTGCACGAGCAATGTCCACCGTATATGTAGTGGAAGGAGGTTGACTACTACATCAACAGGGGAGGGCAGGTTAGCAATAGGACAAGAGTTCAGATTTGGTCAGCACATGATAATTACCCACAGACTGAGAGCTGTGTGGCCTAGGTCAGTGTAAGACGATGTGTTAGTAGTGCTAGCAAGGTAGTTGGTAGTGGTAATGGTGAGGTGTGTGTGTGGGGGGGGGGGGCGGAGGGGGGTCTGTGTTGGGTAACATTGAGCACCTATGTATCTCATAGAGGGTGGGTTGGGGTGTCTTTTGGCCTGGCATTCCCGGGTTCAGCAAACTTGTTTAGAACAGTGACAAAGGGGCGGGTCCTGAAAATGCACCAAAAATCTGTGAATCTTAAAAAATGAGTAAACCCTTAGGGAGTGTTGGTGCAGATATATATAAGCACTCACAGCTTCATCTGGTCGGCATGTGTTGTCCAGGTCACCGGGTCCTCATTGACAGCATGATCCCTCAGTTATCCTACTTGTCTTTGCTGGGTTAATGCGTAAAGAGGAATCCATGTTAGAACAGCATCATGAAGTTTGGGTGTTTCAGTATGTGATGGGTCCTGTTCAATACAATCATACATGCATGATGGTTGAATATCAATGTAGTGGTGATGACAAAAGGCATACTGAATCGAAGAACTATAGAGGGTCAAGTAGTAACATACTTTCACGCTCTATTAATACTAAACACATTTTACTGATTTTATAATGGCTAATAACAAAATAACTCATCAGTACTGCACTCAAGCATCTCTAGTACTGCTATCACTAGATTAGAAAGGGGTGGGGTGCCTTGCAATATGTTTCCCCACAAGAATGGACCAACAATTTCTGTGATAATATTCCCCAACAGTGACTACAAACAAGTATGCAATATATAGAGTGTGACATGCAGGGAGAGACCACAGAGACCAACGCATTTAAAAGTGGGGTGCTGCTTTGCCAGGTTGGGTTACCTGCAACACACATAAGTACATGTACTGAAATGTACCTACTTCATCATTACAGTGGTACGTATACACCACCACTTCCACCACCATAGCCTCAGCATGAGAGGGCCTTTGATTGAGGAAGTAGCAACAATCTTGTCTAATGACCTAAACTTCTGTGAATCACAAGTGATGATGCAGACTAGTGAAATGTTAACAACACCCACACACCAATACAACAGCCTTCACTCGTCAACAACACCCACACCCACTTACACAACAGCCTACACTCGTCAACAACACCCACACCCACTTACACAACAGCTTACACTCGTCAACAACACCCACACCCACCTATACAACAGTTTACACTCATCAACAACATCACAGCCACTTATACTTACACAACAGCCTACACTCCTCAGCAACACTGACACAAGACACACACTTATACAACAGCCTTAACTCGTCAGCAACACCGACACACACAAATACAACAGCCTACACTCCTCAGCAACACTGACACAAGACACACACTTATACAACAGCCTACACTCGTCAGCAACACTGACACACACAAAAACAACAGCCTTCACTCGTCAACAACACCCACACACACTTATACAACAACCAATAGTAGGCACAACACCCCTACCACCCCCACAATACCCTTACTTCCCCAACAACACAAGTCCATGTTTGCTGTTCTCTATAATACTGAACAAATACAAAGACAACAATTGGAATCAGCTATATGGTACAACTTTGGGTCATTCAGACATGATACTGTCACTGACACCCCCTCCCTGCTCTGCTCACCTGGTTCTGGTCTTAATTTGGTCTCTTTATCAACATTCAGTGCCGGGGGGGGGGGGAGGTAGCCAAGGCTTCATCTTAACCCTGTAAGGATAGTAGGATGCATTAAGGCTTTATCATAACCCTGTAAGGACAGCATGGGTCAGTCTAAGAGCACCTGACTGTCAAAGAAAGTGCAGCGGCCTGTAAAAAGTGGCTGTAAGTCAGTGGGAAACATGCTTGTAAGATTGTCAAGATTGTCAAAGACCTTTAAAGACTGTACACAGTACTGCAGATGAGAGACATATATATAGTTTTTGCACGTCTAATGCATAAGAGGAACGCGCGTACAACGCAGGGTTAGGACCACTCTGGCGCATGGACAATGCAGGGTTCAGAGGACTGCAAGAGTGCAGTTCTGAGGAGTGCTTGACTAGAGAGCACATGTATGAATGGTGCCAAAAGCAACGCTAGTCCAATGGGCGTGCAGCTTGCATTGAAACCATACAGAAATCTGTCCTCCCTAACCCTTTAAGGACGGATGTCAGTAGTATAGTATGTATCGGAACGGGACTATAGTTAAGTACTGTTTATTACTCAATCGACCTGCAGCCAATCAGAGGCCTCCATTTGGTCACGTGACCGGAAGTGACCTACTTAGGGGATTAGTGGTGAGGTCACGTGACCTAGTTAGCCAATCAGAGGCCGCCATTTGGTCACGTGACCGGAAGTGAGGTCATATGACCTACTTATGGACCGGAAGTGACGTCATATGACCTACTTAGGGGACCGGAAGTGACCTACTTTAGGATCACGTGACCGGAAGTGACCTGATGAGTCACGTGACCGGAAGTGACGTCACATGACCTAATGGCCAACCGGAAGTGAGTGACTTGATTGAGGATCACGTGACCGGAAGTGACCTGATTGATCACGTGACCGGAAGAAGAAGAAGAAGAAGAAGAAGAAGTGACGTCACGCGACTTAATGAAGAGATGAGCGTCTTTAAGGGGTCACGCGCTTTAAAATGTGATATCTTTTTTTTGGAGGAGGAGGAGGAGGAGGAGGAGGAGGAGGAGGAGGAGGAGGAGGAGAAGGAGGCGAGTCTCTTATTTTTTTCGGTAAACTAATAAAAAACACTACGATATAAGAGAGGAAGAAGCGTGTCTCTTCGTTTTTTTTTTGTTTATCACGTGCTTCGATGAGGCGATCAGCTGCGACTGGAGGAAGTGACACTTTAAGAGGGCGCGCGTCTTAATTGTTATGATATTTTTTTTTTTACTTACTAATAAAGAAGACGTATGAAAATAAAACACAACAATTCACATGTCCGTCGTTCTCGTTGTTTCTTGCTTGATAAAGTCAAGTAATATCGCGATGCCGAGGTCAAACTTTCCCATGTCCTCAGTCAACACTCGAAGGAGTTCAAAAGGTGTACCGCCGGCACCGTCAGCTTCATCTTGCCACATTTTCAACACTCGGAAGGCCCACTCAGCGGGACTTCCTCCGTATTCGCATTCTTCAGCGATCTTATCTAACCTCTCAGGCGACAATTTTAAATGGCCCCCCACCTCTTTCCACCTGCTACCTAGACGTCTGCCGAGGGTGCCCAAGTGCTTATGCATCGCGCGCGAGTCGGGGTTTTCGAAATCCAACCCCTGTCTGTGGAGAAGGGACATCCACTGAGCCAACAGTTCCACGCGTCTAATGCGGGTGAAGACGCGACCGAGCTCTCCCCATCTATGACGATGCGGGGTTTCACCCCACCAGACTCGGAACATCGCCGTACACAGCTCCTCCGGTGTCTTGACACTGCGCTCTACTAGAGCATCCATACGGGCGGCGGTAACTTTTAAGCTACTGCCCAACTCTCTCCAACAGCCGCTCAACTCTTTACCTAGTTGACGAAGCAAGGCGTCGCTATAGGCTAACCGCCGCTGTCCTACCTCTCTGTTCTCCCCATCGGTCTGCCTCGCGCGTCTCACGTCGTCAAGCCGCATTAACTTTTTTTCAGGTGGACAAGGCAGTGAAGGCGAGCTTGAAAGTGGAATAGCTTGAGCCATCTCGTCTCGTCTTGGCGGCGGTGGCGGCGGTGGCGGCGGCGGCGACGGCGGCGGTGGTGGCGGCGGTGGTGGTAGTAGACGTTACTGTGGTCAGAGGCGATATGGTTTTTTTCCAACAGAAATCAGAGCTTTTTATACAGAGGGAGTTTAATCCCATTTCCAACAGCACTCCAGCTGTGTAGCGACCTGTCCGCATGATGCTTTTTTCAACCGCTCCGCTCCTTAAGAGCTTAGATGACAAGGGGTGTGTCATCGCTATCCGTGGAGACCAGCTGAAAACGGTGTTTCTTCCTCATCCATAGCCTTACCTCCTACCCCCTACCTGAGGACGTCTCCCTCCCTCTGACATTCATTGTAACAAACGTCAGAGGTCAGGTGAAAATCGGATTTTTTTCATGCACAGCCTTAGTCAGCTGTCACCCCTCCCTATTGAACTAGCCGGCCACCGCCGCCTGGCCGGCCCGGTCTACTCACCACGGCAGGAGGTGGTGATTTTTTTTTTGTCTTACACTTAAGTCGCTCACCACATGCACACGCCTCTACTCACAGACAGACACGTTCGTCTTAGGGGGGTCCTGCTTCACGCCACACGCCTCCAGTAGTTTTTTTTTGTATACACACTCTAAGCTCATCACCGTTAATCCTTTATACAGCTAACGCGCGCTGAATGGCTGAACAGGGTGGTAAGTGGCTTAGCTCATGACAGTGGATCCCTCAAAAAAGGGATCCAGCTGAAAACGTCATACCTTATGTCTTTGTGAATGGCCGCCGGTCAGTCGACGGCAGCAACCGGTTAATCCTTTATACAGCTAATGCGCGTTGAATTGCTGAACAGGGTGGTAAGCGGCTTAGCTCATGACAGTCGATCTCTCAAAAGGGGGGAAAGGGATCCAGCTGAAAACGTCATGCCTTATGTCTTTTGTTTCTCTTTGTGAATGGCCGCCGGCCAGCCGGCGGCAGCTGAACAGGGTCAGTAAGTAGCTTAGCTCTAGAAGCGAGAAGGCGTATATAAGGGGTCTGGAAACCTCCATTCACTCACTCATTCTTTTGCTGCTCTCTACAGTCACCACCATGAGCAAAAGACAACACCTAGCGCCGTCCAAGAACAAGAAGACTACGCGGAACAGCGCTCGTTTAGCGTCAGTGCCTCCTCTTGTTACTGAAAATGAGACTACCGCCGCAGCCGCTTGGTCTTATCACCCTCCCGCTGTAGCGAGCGCTCGCGGCAGTAGTAGTAGTAGTAGCAGTAGTAGTAGCAGTAGTAGTACTAGTAGTAGTAGTAGTAGTAGTAGTAGTACTACTGGTAGTAGTCGTCGTGCTAGCGACGTTGTTACACTCGCGACGGTACACGTTGCTGCTAAGCGCGCTGCCGCTGCTACTGCCGCCCCGCCTGCTGCGGCTGCTGCTGCTGCTGCTGCACCTGCTACCGCTGCGCCTGCTACTGCTGCGCCTGCTGAGGCTGCTGCGCCTGCTACTGTTGCGTCTGCTGCTGCTGCTGCTGCTGCTGCTGCTGCTGCTGCTGCTTCTGCTGCACCTGCTGCTACCGCTACTACTACTGACGACAACGCTCCTGGCACAGCGCAGTACTGGCAACCGGGTTTTTACCTCCCCACTACTGTTGATGACTTTGATGACCTGCCGCACGTTGCACAGCCCCTCTCCTCCACCACTACATCGACCGACGCCCTCGACGCCGCTCGCGCTGAGAGTGACAGCTATTCGGACACTCAGCCCCTAAACCGAGAAGAAGAGGAGGAGGAGCAACAGGGTGAGACAGAGAACGACGCTGACGACGAGGCGTACGAACAACCCGAAGGGAAAGGGGTGGGCGGTACGTTTTTCGGCTTCCCTCTTCGACCTTTCGACCTCACTTCCTCCACTAGTAGCGTCCCGTCCGGTCCGTGGCGACTGCCCTCACCGCCACCTTACGAGGGCGGCGGCGCTTCATCTTCTACCGCTACACTCAGCACCGACGGCGTGTGGCTGCGCTGTTCCAACAACGAGGCCTCGGATACCACCAGCGCTGACGCTGCTCCTGCTATCGGTTCTGCTGCTGATTCAGCTCACGCTGATGGTGTTACTCATCCTGCGGGTGTGAAACGTTCTAAGGTGAGTTCCAGAACAACAAGGCCTAGTAAGAAGAGAAAAATACAAGAAAAAGAACGAGATGGACGAGAAGAAGCAGAGAAAACCTTCTCCCGTCTTCTCGGGTTAGAGTTCTGCTTAGACGGAGCTTTGACGCTGGAGATCTGGGAGGACGTGGCTAGACTGTCTAGGAGGCCGCGCTACACAAAAGACGGCCAGGTGAAAGAGGCGTCTCTGACCAGAAGCAAGCGAGTGCACTTCACGGCCGACGCGCTGCGCGAGCTAATAGCAGCAGCAGCAGTGTGGACCACTAAAGTCGAGATGAAGCCTAGTGACATTTGACATGAAGCTTGAAAAACACAGTGACAGGTGACATGAGCAATTCTTAAAATCGACATGAGATATGAGCATAATTAAGCGACATCGACATGCGCCATGGCTATTTTTTTAAGACAAACATCATATGTCATAGCCTCCTCATCCAAACCTCCACTAGTAGTGCTCTATAAGCGCAAGCTGTAAACCCTCTCCTCCCCTCGTGCACACAGGCGAATTATCAGAGTCAGCCAATGGTGTCAATACCCCTCTCATACAAGGGTCGGGCGCTGCTGGACTATAATAGATGAGTCAAGGACCGTTCTACTGAGGGTCAGGCAGGCTAAGTCGGACATTCAATGACAGGTAGGTCTTTGACAACCTTGCTTGAAAGTCTGGACAGCATTGACAGACTGGGGCATAAGGATCTCGCATGGTCAGACTTTCAAGCAAGTTTTGCTAAAGTCGCGTTATTGAATGTCCGACCTAGCCTGACCCACAGTAGAACGGTCCTTGACCCGTCTATTATAGTCCAGCAGTGCCCGACCCTTGGCTGAGAGCAGTTTAAGCGCCATTGGGTGTCTCTGATATTTGCCTCTGTGTAAGATGAGAAAAAAAGTCTGTTGAAAGACTATATTTCAAGCCAGAAAACTGTAATTAGCTTTCCAAGTTGTTTATTTAACAATATCTTAGCCTAGCAAGCAGCTGTCAGATGTCATCTAAGAAAAAAAAATGTGAGCTGTTAATAGATTCAAGAGAAATTAGTTTACAAATAGCCCGTGTAAGTACGCCCATGTCTTGCTTATTTCTCATAGGGTTGTAAGATAGTCACATCATGATGCACATCATCATAAACGCGATCATGATACCTTTCATAGTAAGTAGACTCGCCTCTCTGCCCTCTCTTTTAGAGAGGGCAGAGAAGCGAGTCTCACTCTTAAAAAACCCTGCCCCTCCCCCCCCCCCCCTCCCCCCCTCCCCCCCCCCCATGCATCTTAAAGAGTGCCCCCCAGAGTGCCCCTCTCCCCCTAGAAAAAAAGAGCCACATTTTTAAATTATTTTTTAGCAAGCTTTTTTCAGCTTGCTTTTTTTTTTCTTTTTTTAAATTTATTTATCCATCAAAATCTCAAGTGACTTATTTTGAAAAGCCAACCTAGTAGTCACGTGACCCCCTTAAGTAGGTCACTTCCCGTCACGTGACCTATTTGAATTTCCCGCCAACATGGTGGTCACGTGACCCTCTTAAGTAGGTCACTTCCGGTCACGTGACCTATTTGAATTTCCCGCCCAAAGGTCACGTGACCGGAAGTAGGTCACTTCCGGTCACGTGACCTATTTGAATTTCCCGCCAAAAGGGAGGCCTCTCATTGGCTGCTTTTGAATTTCCCGCCAAAAGGGAGGCCTCTGATTGGCTGCAGGTCGATTGAGTAATAAACAGTACTTAACTATAGTCCCGTTCCGATACATACTATACTACTTGTGTGTGTGAAAAACCTCTGTACGGATGTTTCTGTAAATCATTAGGGTTAGGCACTGACAAGTTAGCACTGACGAGTAGCTCACCAGTACTGTATTATGCACATCCTTTTACACTCCCACTCACTCCACATGAGTAAGGTAAACATGTCATTGAAAGAGTACTATGCTGCCCTTACATGATTAAGGGTCAAAAGAGCATTAACACTATATCGTCAAAACAAAGGAAGTGCCATGAGGCATTTCTTTAAAAAGAATATGGCGACATGGGCATTTCTTAAAATGGATATCTCGACATGGGTATTTCTTCAAATTGACATGGGAGCCCTATTAAGGGTCCCAGGCATGCTAACAACACTATACATATGCTAAGACCATGTGTGCACATGCTGTGAGAGAATGTAGTCTGCCTGTGTTGGGGGAGTGTGTTGGGGGGCAGGGACTGTGGTTCAACGCGTCAAGGCTTCATTTTAGCCCGTTAATTACAGCATGATGCTTCAAGGCTTCATGTTAACCCTGTAAGGATGGCATGATGCCTCAAGGCTTCATGTTAACCCTGTAAGGACAGCATGATACTTCAAGGCTTCATGTTAACCCTGTAAGGACAGCATGATGCCCCAAGGATTCATGTTAACCCTGTAAGGACGGCATGATGAACTGGTCATATATTATTAACATGGGGGTGGGGTTGTCAAACTTCTGGCAGGGCCTGTATGTGTGTGTGTGTTTGGCGGGGGGACTGGTTGAGATTAAGTACTGTTCATATATTATTATCAAAATGGGTGTGGTCGGGGGGGGTTGTGATGGCATGTATGTGTGTGTGTGGAGGGGGGGTGGTTGAGGCTAGGGACTGGTCATTTATTTTCAACATGGGGGGTGGGGGTGGAGGTGGGGGTTGTCAAGACCTGTATGTATGTAGGGAGAGCAGGTGAGCAGATGTAATCATACAGCAGATACCCAGTCGTGGCCACTACATGCAGTGCCCCCCATTCTAGTACCCTCCCACTCATATCCAAACCTAGTGGAGGGGGATGCCCACAGCAGTTAATGCATTTTACACTTCAAGTATGACGTGATGCCTACTTGCATCTACACAAAGGTTGGGGATGGGGTAGGGGGTTGGGGATGGAGAAGGGAGGTTGGGAAAGGAGTAGGGAGGTTGGGGACGGGGTAGGGAGGTTGGGAACGGGGTAAGGGGGTTGGAGAAGGGGTAGGGAGGGTATGCACAGAGTAGGGAGGTTGATTGAATGTTTGATTGATAGTACTCTACAAGACTGCATCAGGTTATGTGTGTAAACCCTAAACAGCTAAACCCTTGGGGATAAAGTGTTTCAGTGTTTAAGAATCACCTGTGTAAAATGTAGGATCAGTGTTTAGAATATGATTTGTTTAGATATTGTAAGTGATTAGGATTTGAATGGTATTTAGCAAATGTGGTGTTCATCAATAAACACACTTTTTACAGTGGAGGGGCAGGTACCCATGCTTTAACCAAGGCAGTGAGATTCCACACTTCTTCCTTACCTTTCTCTCACACTAGGTATGATTCACCATGATGTCTGTCACATACATCTCCATGTCCCATGTCACTGTCCCCCCCAGTGGGCACAAATTTCAGTTCAATGTTGGATCAACATTAAATCAACATTGAATCAATATTGTCAACCAGTTTTCAATGTTGATTCAATGACCTGTGCCCACTGGGCCAGTATATCATATTATAAGTTGACCTAAGAAACATCCCAAGTCATGTCACTAATTTCCTAAGTGTCAACAGGCCTCATGTCATGTAGGGTCATGTAGGGGCAGTGTTGGGGTAGGTAGGCAGTGTTAGGAATTGAATCTGCCCCATTACAGCAAAACATTGACCATGGCTCCAGTTGAATCTCACAGGTCGTACCCCCGGTCCCTGCACTCTACTACCTAAATAACACCATCCATGTTATGGGTTTTTGAATATACCCCCTTTACACCGACTTTTGGGTGTAAAATACCCCCCTATTAGGATAAAAACACTGACATTTTCGCCCCTAAAAACACCCCCTTTTTTTGAAACACTGACTTTTTTCAGCCTTATTTAGCCCATAAACACCCCCTTTTGTCTCTCCAACAGGGAACACTCTCATTTTGTGTGAAGCAAATGCAAATGTCGCCGAGAATACCTCATAGATATGTGTTAGAAGGCCTTGCACATAAAATAGAGAGGTCAGAATCTTGCCCCCTTATCTTATTTTCAAGGAGGTGATCTATATTTATCCCCCTTTTCTATTTTTCTCTGATTTTTGGTGAAAAAAACACCCCTATTTATGATTTTCACGGACGTGCAGAGTGAGGGATAAAGTACCCCTTTCTCAGCGTTTTCGTAACGTGGATGGTGTGGTTTCCCAGGCAAAGTGCAGGGACCGGGGTCGTACCTCATTCTTTTATGCATAGGTACTAATAAATCAAATTACATCTAGTTGATTAACCCCACCACCCCCACAACACCTACCACCCCAACACACCAACCCCACAACATGCTTACCACCCCCACAACATGCCTACCATCCCCATAGGACACCCACCACCCCCACAACATCATTATGCTATGCAGAGGTACTAATAGATCGAATTATATCTAGTTAATTCATAATATTTGTAAATATGGAAGAAGCAGTGGACAACAAACCACTGGACTGTCACATCTAGGTAGGGGGCTCAAAATCAGCTAGTTATCTATTGATATCAATACCCATACATTATAATTATCATGACGTACACATGATCACATACATTCAATATGAGGGGGTCAATGCTGTAGGTCTGTGCAGAAACTCTGCAAGTGTGCACGAGCAATGTCCACGGTGTATGTAGTGGAAGGAGGTTACCTACTACATCAACAGGGGAGGTCAGCAATAGGACAAGAGTTCAGATTTGGTCAGCACATGATAATTACCTACATACTGAGAGCTGTGTGGCCTAGGTCAGTGTAAGATGATGTGTTTTTAGTGCTAGCAAGGTAGTTGGTAGTGGTGATGGTGAGGTGTGTGTGTGTTTTGGGCGGGGGGGGGGGGTGATCTGGGATCTGTGTTGGGTAACATTGAGCACCTATGTATCTACCAGAGGGTGGGTTGGGGGTGTCTTTTGGCCTGGCATTCCCGGGTTTGGCAATCCTGTTTAGAACAGTGACAAAGGGGCGGGTCCTGAAAATGCACCAAAACTCTGTGAATCTTAAAAAATGAGTAATCCCTTAGGGAGTGTTGGTGCAGATATATGTTAACACTCACAGCTTCATCTGGTCGGCATGTGTTGTCCAGGTCACCGGGTCCTCATTGACAGCATGATCCCTCAGTTATCCTACTTGTCTTTGCTGGGTTGATGCTGGAAGTAAAGAGGAATCCATGTTAGAACAGCATCATGAAGTTTGGGTGTTTCAGTATGTGAGGGGTCCTGTTCAATACATTCATACATGTATGATGGTTGAATGTCAATGTAGTAGTGATTACAAAAGGCATACTGAATCAAAGAACTATAGAGGGTCAAGTAGTAACATACTTCTACGCTCTATTAATAGTAAACACATTTTACTAATTTTATAATGCCTAATAGCAAAATAACTCATCAGTTCTGCACTCAAGCATCTCTGGTACTGCTATCACTAGATTAGAAAGGGGTGGGGTGCCTTGCAATATGTTTCCCCACCAGAATGGACCAACATTTTCTGTGATAATATTCCCCAACAGTGACTAAAAAAACTAGTATGCAATATATAGATTGTGACATGCAGGGAGAGACCACAGAGACAAACGCATTTAAAAGTGGGGAAATGCTGGGTCCAATCAGACAGTCACCACTACCAGGGTGCTGCTTTGGCAGGTTGGGTTACCTGCAACACACATAAGTACATGTACTGAAATGTACCTACTTCATCATTACAGTGGTACGTATACACCACCACCTCCACCACCATAGCCTCAGCATGAGGGGGCCTTTGATTGAGGAAGTAGCAACAATCTTGTCTAATGACCTAAACTTCTGTGAATCACAAGTGATGATGCAGACTAGTGAAATGTTAACAACACCCACACCCACCTATACAACAGCTAACACTCGTCACACCACAGCCACTTATACTTACACAACAGCCTACACTCGTCAACAACACCCACACACAGCTTGTGGTTTTATAATCATTCTAAAAACTATTTATTATGGATCCTAACCGATATGAGATCTCAAAAAACGGTAAAGCTGCTGCACTTTAAAGCCCCTTTAAGGTAAGGGATCATGTCTGACTACCACAAGGCTAAGGGGCTGTTCAAGTATGATGCCATTGCAAGGGGGTTTAGGGGTGTTTAGATTGATTAGAAAAAAGAATTAAGGGGGGGGGGGAGCATCTGAGACCTCTGAGTCATGAAGGTAGGTAGTGTACTCTATGTGTGTGTATAGTGAGTAGGGGTGAGTGTATCCCGAGTGGTTAGGAGTATTTAGGGGGATGTAGGGGGAGGCACGGGGAGGAAGACTGAGTGACATTGGCAAAGTTAGTGACAAGTGTGTAGATTGAGAGAAAAGTGTGTAGACATTCGTAGAGTAAGAGAGGTGTGTGTAGACTGAGAGAAACATGTTTAGAGTAAGGGAGACGTGTATAGAGTGAGGAAGATGTTTGTAGACTGAGGGAGACTTGTGTAAAGTGAGGGAGACATGTTTAGACACGTCATTCCTCTGTCAGGGCCCCTATATGTGTATGGGGGGTGTGTGAGGGATGAGATGTATGGAGAGATGTATTAGTAGTAGTAGTGTAGGAAGTCAGGGAGGGGGGTATGAGCGATGGGATGTATGTAGAGATGTAGTAGTAGGGGGTCTAGAAATGATGTCATGCTTTTTTAACTATTTTTTACCCCTCCTCCCCCCTTTTCATGTTTCTTCATGAAACCCTACATACCCTGACCCCCCCTCACTCAAAATATTATGTCATACACACAGAGATGATCCTACCTAAGCATAGAAACAGGACATAAGGGAAGTTTTACAGCTCCACCCCCGGGGGATGTACATGTATTACAATTTATAGACCTACATCTCATCTTTGAGGAAATGGACTGTTTCCATTTATTCCCTGTGGCTGGAAGTCTACAGAGGGACCGGTAGGGAGGCAGAGGATACTCCATATCTGCTGGTGTAGGAGGACCTTAGCCCAATAGAGAGGGACCTTTAGCACACCCCTAGTGCCGCATTAAGCTCACATGTAGCCTTCACTTTCAGCACTGCTCTGCCTGTATTCAGCTATATTTTAATAATTTTTGTACCATGAGTTGGTTGATTAATCATTCTCTGCTTTTTATTTTTAAATAAAATCATCTACATTTCTAATACCTATTTTCAATCTTGCTTAAAAGATTTTGCCCAAAGGTTACAGAATGCCAATACCACCATTGTTTTCAGCACAACTTCTATATTACAGCGTTTTCTTATTAGGTCATAGGTGTACTCTAGTGCAAGGTTACCCCAAATATCAGGCTGTGACTGCAGGACTAATGGAAATGTGCCAGACCATCAAAAGTGCCTGTGAGATAAAGGAAGTGCAGCTGCGTGTTAAAAGTGCCTTTAAGTCATTGTAAGTGTGCCTGACCTTCAAAAGTCCCTTTAAGTCAGTGTAAGTGTGCCTGACCTTCAAAAGTCCCTTTAAGTCAGTGTAAGTGTGCCTGACCTTCAAAAGTGCCTTTAAGTCAGTGTAAGTGTGCCTAACCTTCAAAAGTGCCTCTAAGTCAGTGTTAGTGTGCCTGACTGTCAAAAGTGCCTGTAAGTCTGTAGGAGTGTTCCTGACTGTCAAAAGTGCCTGTAAGTCTGTAGGAGTGTGCCTGACTGTCAAAAGTTCTAGTCAGTCTGTAAGAGTGCTAGTGCCATTCAAAAATGCTTGTAAGACTGTCAAAGTGCATGTGACCATCAATAGAGCCAGTAAGTCAGTCGAAGGGCACCTGATTGTCAAAAGTTCCTGTAAGTCAGTGGAGGTGCCCCTCACCATCATTAAAGTATGTGAGTAACCTCTGTCAAGGCTTCTATGTGTGTGTGTGGGGGGGGGGGGGAGGGGGGGAGTAACCTCTGTCAGGGCATCTATGGGGGGGGGGGGGTGAGTAATCATGGCAACAATCAACATTAAGTGTGGGGGGGGGGCTGATGCTGTGTTGCTGCATCATGGTGACAATCAACGTTAAGTGTGGGGGGAGGGCTGATGCTATGTTGCTGTATCATGGTGACAATCAACATTGAGTGTGTGTGTGGGGGGGGGGGGGCTGATGCTGTGTTGCTGCGTCATGGTGACAATCAACATTAAGTGTGTGTGTGTGGGGGGGGGGGGGGGCTGATGCTGTGTTGCTGCATCATTGTGACAATCAACATTAAGTGTGTGTGGGGGGGGGGCTGATGCTGTGTTGCTGCATCATGGTGACAATCAACGTTAAGTGTGGGGGGAGGGCTGATGCTGCGTTGCTACATCATGGTGACAATCAATGTTAAGTGTGGGGGGAGGGCTGATGCTGCGTTGCTACATCATGGTGACAATCAACATTAAGTTCAGGGACTGTATGTATGTGAGGGCGTGGGTCAAACTCAGGAACTGTATGTGTGTGTGTGGGTGGTTGAGGTCAGGGACTGTATGTGTGTGAGGGGGGTAGTTGAGGTCAGGAACTGTATGTGTGTGAGGGGGGTAGTTGAGGTCAGGAACTGTATGTGTGTGAGGGGGGTAGTTGAGGTCAGGGACTGTATGTGTGTGAGGGGGGGGTTGAGGTCAGGGACTGTATGTGTGTGAGGGGGGTAGTTGAGGTCAGGGACTGTATGTGTGTGAGGGGGGTAGTTGGGGTCAGGGACTGTATGTGTGTGTCTGAGGGGGGGTTGAGGTCAGGGACTGTATGTGTGTGGGGAGGGTTGAGGTCATGAACTGTATGTGTGTGAGGGGGGGTGGTTGAAGTCAGGGACTGTATGTGTGTGGGGAGGGTGTGGTTGAAGTCAGGGACTGTATGTGTGTGAGGGGGGTAGTTGAGGTCAGGGACTGTATGTGTGTGAGGGGGGTAGTTGAGGTCAGGGACTGTATGTGTGAGGGGGGGTTGAGGTCAGGGACTGTATGTGTGTGAGGGGGGGGTGGTTGAAGTCAGGGACTGTATGTGTGTGGGGAGGGTGTGGTTGAAGTCAGGGACTGTATGTGTGTGAGGGGGGTAGTTGAGGTCAGGGACTGTATGTGTGTGAGGGGGGTAGTTGAGGTCAGGGACTGTATGTGTGTGAGGGGGGGTTGAGGTCAGGGACTGTATGTGTGAGGGGGGGTTGAGGTCAGGGACTGTATGTGTGTGAGGGGGGGGGGTGGTTGAAGTCAGGGACTGTATGTGTGTGGGGAGGGTGTGGTTGAAGCTAGGGACTGTATGTGTGTGAGGGGGGTAGTTGAGGTCAGGGACTGTATGTGTGTGAGGGGGGTAGTTGAGGTCAGGGACTGTATGTGTGAGGGGGGGTTGAGGTCAGGGACTGTATGTGTGTGAGGGGGGTTGAGGTCAGGGACTGTATGTGTGAGGGGGGGTTGAGGTCAGGGACTGTATGTGTGTGAGGGGGGGGTGGTTGAAGTCAGGGACTGTATGTGTGTGGGGAGGGTGTGGTTGAAGTCAGGGACTGTATGTGTGTGAGGGGGGGTTGAGGTCAGGTACTGTATGTGTGTGAGGGGGGTTTAGGTCAGGGACTGTATGTGTGTGAGGGGGGGGTTGAGGTCAGGGACTGTATGTGTGTGTGTGGATGGTTGAGGTCAGGGACTGTATGTGTGTGTCTGAGGGGGGGGGGGTTGAGGTCAGGGACTGTATGTGTGTGAGGGGGGTTGAGGTCAGGGACTGTATGTGTGTGAGGGGGGGGGTTGAGGTCAGGGACTGTATGTGTGTGAGGGGGGTAGTTGAGGTCAGGGACTGTATGTGTGTGAGGGGGGTAGTTGAGGTCAGGGACTGTATGTGTGTGTCTGAGGGGGGGTTGAGGTCAGGGACTGTATGTGTGTGAGGGGGGTAGTTGAGGTCAGGGACTGTATGTGTGTGGGGAGGGTTGAGGTCATGAACTGTATGTGTGTGAGGGGGGGTGGTTGAAGTCAGGGACTGTATGTGTATGGGGAGGGTGTGGTTGAAGTCAGGGACTGTATGTGTGTGAGGGGGGTAGTTGAGGTCAGGGACTGTATAGGTGTGAGGGGGGGTTAAGGGCCGGGACTGTATGTGTGAGGGGGGGTTGAGGTCAGGGACTGTATGTGTGTGAGGGGGGGGGTGGTTGAAGTCAGGGACTGTATGTGTGTGGGGAGGGTGTGGTTGAAGTCAGGGACTGTATGTGTGTGAGGGGGGGTTGAGGTCAGGGACTGTATGTGTGTGTCTGAGGGGGGGGGTTGAGGTTAGGGTCTGTATGTGTGTGTGAGGGGGGGTTGAGGTCAGGTACTGTATGTGTGTGAGGGGGGGTTGAGGTCAGAGACTGTATGTGTGTGAGGGGGGTTGAAGTCAGGGTCTGTGTTTGTGTGTGTGAGGGGGGGGGGGTTGAGGTCAGGGACTGTATGTGTGTGGCTGAGGGGGGGGGGTTGAGGTTAGGGTCTGTATGTGTGTGTGAGGGGGGGTTGAGGTCAGGTACTGTATGTGTGTGAGGGGGGGTTGAGGTCAGAGACTGTATGTATGTCAGGGGGGGTTGAAGTCAGGGTCTGTGTTTGTGTGTGTGAGGGGGGGGGGGTTGAGGTCAGGGACTGTATGTGTGTGTCTGAGGGGCGGGGGGTTGAGGTTAGGGTCTGTATGTGTGTATGAGGGGGGGTTGAGGTCAGGTACTGTATGTGTGTGAGGGGGGGTTGAGGTCAGAGACTGTATGTGTGTGAGGGGGGGTTGAAGTCAGGGTCTGTGTTTGTGTGTGTGAGGGGGGGGGGGTTGAGGTCAGGGACTGTATGTGTGTGAGGGGGGGGGGTGGTTGAAGTCAGGGACTGTATGTGTGTGGGGAGGGTGTGGTTGAAGTCAGGGACTGTATGTGTGTGAGGGGGGTAGTTGAGGTCAGGGACTGTATGTGTGTGAGGGGGGTAGTTGAGGTCAGGGACTGTATGTGTGTGAGGGGGGGGTTGAGGTCAGGGACTGTATGTGTGAGGGGGGGTTGAGGTCAGGGACTGTATGTGTGTGAGGGGGGTGGTTGAAGTCAGGGACTGTATGTGTGTGAGGGGGGTAGTTGAGGTCAGGGACTGTATGTGTGTGAGGGGGGGTTGAGGTCAGGGACTGTATGTGTGAGGGGGGGTTGAGGTCAGGGACTGTATGTGTGTGAGGGGGGGGTGGTTGAAGTCAGGGACTGTATGTGTGTGGGGAGGGTGTGGTTGAAGTCTGTATGTGTGAGGGACTGTATGTGTGTGAGGGGGGGTTGAGGTCAGGTACTGTATGTGTGTGAGGGGGGTTGAGGTCAGGGACTGTATGTGTGTGAGGGGGGGGTTGAGGTCAGGGACTGTATGTGTGTGTGTGGGTGGTTGAGGTCAGGGACTGTATGTGTGTGTCTGAGGGGGGGGGGTTGAGGTCAGGGACTGTATGTGTGTGAGGGGGGTTGAGGTCAGGGACTGTATGTGTGTGAGGGGGGGGGGTTGAGGTCAGGGACTGTATGTGTGTGAGGGGGGTAGTTGAGGTCAGGGACTGTATGTGTGTGAGGGGGGTAGTTGAGGTCAGGGACTGTATGTGTGTGTCTGAGGGGGGGTTGAGGTCAGGGACTGTATGTGTGTGAGGGGGGTAGTTGAGGTCAGGGACTGTATGTGTGTGGGGAGGGTTGAGGTCATGAACTGTATGTGTGTGAGGGGGGGTGGTTGAAGTCAGGGACTGTATGTGTGTGGGGAGGGTGTGGTTGAAGTCAGGGACTGTATGTGTGTGAGGGGGGTAGTTGAGGTCAGGGACTGTATAGGTGTGAGGGGGGGTTAAGGGCCGGGACTGTATGTGTGAGGGGGGGTTGAGGTCAGGGACTGTATGTGTGTGAGGGGGGGGGGGTGGTTGAAGTCAGGGACTGTATGTGTGTGGGGAGGGTGTGGTTGAAGTCAGGGACTGTATGTGTGTGAGGGGGGGTTGAGGTCAGGGACTGTATGTGTGTGTCTGAGGGGGGGGGTTGAGGTTAGGGTCTGTATGTGTGTGTGAGGGGGGGTTGAGGTCAGGTACTGTATGTGTGTGAGGGGGGGTTGAGGTCAGAGACTGTATGTGTGTGAGGGGGGGTTGAAGTCAGGGTCTGTGTTTGTGTGTGTGAGGGGGGGGGGTTGAGGTCAGGGACTGTATGTGTGTGTCTGAGGGGGGGGGGTTGAGGTTAGGGTCTGTATGTGTGTGTGAGGGGGGGTTGAGGTCAGGTACTGTATGTGTGTGAGGGGGGGTTGAGGTCAGAGACTGTATGTGTGTGAGGGGGGGTTGAAGTCAGGGTCTGTGTTTGTGTGTGTGAGGGGGGGGGGGTTGAGGTCAGGGAATGTATGTGTGTGAGGGGGGGTTGAAGTCAGGGTCTGTGTTTGTGTGTGTGAGGGGGGGGGTTGAGGTCAGGGACTGTATGTATGTGTGTGAGGGGGGGTTGAGGTCAGGGACTGTATGTGTGCGAGGGGGGTTTGTTGAGGTCAGGGACTGTATGTGTGTGGGGAGGGTTGAGGTCATGAGCTGTATGTGTGTGAGGGGGGGTGGTTGAAGTCAGGGACTGTATGTGTGTGGGGAGGGTGTGGTTGAAGTCAGGGACTGTATGTGTGTGAGGGGGGGTTGAGGTCAGGGACTGTATGTGTGTGAGGAGGGTGTGGTTGAAGTCAGGGACTGTATGTGTGTGAGGGGGGGTTGAGGTCAGGGACTGTATGTGTGTGTGTGAGGGGGGTTGAGGTCAGGGACTGGTCATTAATATCAACATTGGGGGAGTGAGGGAGAGGTGTTCAGGACAGGTATTTGTGTGGGTAGGGGGGTAGTAATTTTCAATCAAAGCATATCCACATTCAAACAGCAAAGCAGATCTACATTCAATGCAAAATCTTACTGGCTTAATTGTTAAACTATTATAATTTGCTATACATAATTGTGCATTTATATGGAGTAGGCAAATTAGCCATGCTGTAACTCACCATGTCTTCATTCAAGTATTAATCTGACCCAATGCCCCCAAGGCAGAACCCCTCTCCTCCAAACACAATACAATACTTTTGTAGACACATTGCATTAATGGAACAACCTCAAAGATCCAATTAGAAAATTAAATAATCAACTCACATTATGGCAGCTGTTGTCTATAGCCTGCAGGGGTGTCAGGTACATCACCTTCCACAGCTAGTGGACATGTGTGGGGCGCAGCTGGGCAGTGATTAGTGGTTATAAGACACCACCAACTGAAAAAAATAGCAAATGTTACAAAAATTTCACAGTGCAGTGAGGCTTCCCATTGGTGCTACATTGGCAGTGAGAGCCTTCTTCCCCATCCCAGTGTGCACCATGTGACAGCTAACCAGTAGGGACCGTCTACAGTCAGTGGGAGGGACCCTGTCACGTCTACAGTTAGAGGGAGGGACCCTGTCACGTCTACAGTCAGTGGGAGGGACCCTGTCACGTCTACAGTCAGTGGGAGGGACCCTGTCACGTCTACAGTCAGTGGGAGGGACTCACTTCTTTCTACAGTCTCTGTTACATCTACAGTCAATGGGAGGCACAGCATCCCCCCCCCCTGCCTTCCTGCTCTACTCACCTGGCTATGGGTCAGGTTGGTCATTTTGCATTAACCGTTACAGGATGGATGTCGATAAAAGATGATGACTAATGCACCAACGCAGCCCCGGCGAGTAACTTACCAGCAGGTCAGATTGGTCATTTAGCATCATCAAGGCATGGGGGGAGTTACTTTATGTTGGCAGGTTCAGGTCATTTATCACCAAAATGTGTTCGTTGGGAGATAGGGGGGGGGGGTTAATAACCTCTGTCAGGCTATCTATGGGGTGGGGAGCTGGTTGAGGTTGAGACAGGTTTGGAGCAGGAAGCATCCTAGGGGTTCCCATGCCTGGGCAGCTAAGAACATGATTTGTAACATGGGCATGGTAGTGGTTTAGGGGTATGTAGGGGTATGTAGGGGGAGGTAGGGGGAGGAAGGGGGAGTTAGGGGGAGGTAGGGGGAGTTAGGGGGAGGTAGGGGCATGTAGCGTTGTTTAAAGGTATGTAGGGGGAGGTAGGGGCATGTAGTGGGGTTTAGGGGTATGTAGGGAGAGGTAGGGGCATGTAGCGTGGTTTAGGGGTATGTAGGGGGAGGTAGGGGCATCTATAGACAAATGCAGCAAGAAAGGGTGATTTTTTCAAAATAAAGTTGTATTTACATTGGTTTTAGCAGAATCCCCACAACATTGTTTGCAATAGCTAAGTTAATAGCTTAGGAGATTCACAAGACAATTATCTTTCAAATAGTGTATTGGAATGCAGGATTTAGAGATTATGCAAAGTTATTTGTTGGTTACACTTTAGAAATGTTCAAAAACTTTATCAACAACTTTTATGAAAAGTCACCCTTTCATGCTGCATTGGTCTATAGCGTGGTTTAGGAGTTTGTAGGGAGGAGGGGGAAGTAGGGACATGTAGCATGGTTTAGCAGTATGTAGGGGGAGGTAGGGGGAGGTAGGGACATGTAGCATGGTTTAGGAGTATGTAGGGGAGGTAGGGGGAGGTAGGGACATGTAGCATGGTTTAGCAGCATGTAGGGGGAGGTAGGGGGAGGTAGGGACATGTAGCATGGTTTAGCAGTATGTAGGGGGAGGTAGGGGGAGGTAGGGGCGTGTAGCGTGGTTTAGAGGTATGTAGGAGAATTATCTATGAAAAAAATAGCCACAGTATAATGTACTGATCTTTGTGTAGTTTAATGTCTCGTTGACCAGTGGGGGAGGGGGGAGTCAAATAACTAACTAAAATCTATAGGTTAGAATGGTTTAGACGGTTTGAAGGGAGGAGGTTGTGGAGTCAATTGACCAGGGGGATTGTTAAATGACTAACTCAATGTCAGTAGATTCTAGATTTATTCTTTTTAATTATCTTCATATTGTTTAAAACTGTATAGTTCCAGTTACCTTCAGTCTTTTTGATTGGGTCTGGCAAGCTCCTGCTGCAGTTATGCCAACTTTAACACGCTATAGGGAATTAAACCCCTACACAGGGATTCCGCCTTCACCACCACTAGTCAGTGGCGGAGCCAGCCGTGTCCTCCCCCGCCCGGCGTTTAACCCTTAGCTTATACACAACGTTACACCAGGGAGGCAAAAGGGGTCTGTGAACCCACAGCCCCCCTTCCATCACCGCTACAATACATTTGATGAGGTTGATCAGTGCTGATCGAGAGGACATATTGACAGGATGGATGGGCTTTCTGTCCTATCAATCAGCACTGATCCACCTCATTGAGTGTATACAGATTTCAACTGCCCTTATCTCCACAGTTGCTGTCCATCCAAATACACATTGATATAAATGGGTGTGCTGTATGTGTGTGTATGGTGAGTAGGGGTGTGTGTATCTGGAGTGGTTAGGAGTATGTAGGGGGATGTAAGGGGAGGCGGGGGGAGGAAGACTGAGTGACATTGGCAAAGTAAGTGAGAAGTGTGTAGACCGCGGAGACGTTTGTAGAGTAAGGGAGGAGTGTGTAGAGTAAGGGAGATGTTTGTAGACTGAGAGAGACATGTGTAGACCGAGAGAGACATGTGTAGACTGAGGGAGACATGTGTGGAGTGAGGGAGACGTGTGTGGAGTGAGGGAGATGTGTGTAGACTGAGAGAGACATGTGTAGACTGAGAGAGATGTGTGTAGACTGAGTGTAGACTGAGAGAGATGTGTGTAGACTGAGAGAGACATTTGCAGAGTGAGAGAGAGAGACGTGTGTCAAGTGTGGGAGGCGTGTGTAGAGTGAGGGAGATGTGTGTAGAGTGAGGGAGATGTGTGTGGAATGAGAGCCCCTACTCATGTCATGTCAGCACCCTATCAGAAATGCCTGTAAGTCAGAAGAATTTGGGTCTGCTTGTCAAAAGTGTGCTGAACTGTCATATTTCTGTGTTCGTAAAAAGTGCCTGTATGTCAGAGAACTTTGCACCTTCCTCTAAAATGTGCCTCTAAGTCAGTCTAAGGGCATGTGACTGTCAAAAAGTCCCTGTAAGTATGTAGGAGTGCCTATAAGGGGGGGGGGGGTTGTAATTCAGACATGACACTCCGTCTGACACCCCCATCCCTGCTCTGCTTACCCGGATATGGGGGGGGGGGTCAGGTAGGGTTGTGCATGGCATTGTAGGACCAGGTAGGGCAGCATAGGAGCAGTGTAGGGCAGGTGGAGCAGTGTAGAGTCGGGTAGGGGTAGTGTAGAGAGTTAACAAAAGTAGTTAAATATTAGCAATTTTTATTGGTATTTTTTAGTCCGTAATGTTACTGCTTCATAGGAAATGTATGGTTTAAATATGGGTAAATCTCGGTTTAAATTTGAGCCTTTATTCATAAAAAGGTCACAGGCCATTCTTTTTTTGAAGAATTAAAAGTCGAAAAAATGCCCAACCTTGGCCCGTTCAAAGTGTTCTGATTGCCCTAAAAGATAATCCAAATTGAGGCAGGGGGCAGGTGGTCGTGACATGGCCCCTACAGGGGACAAGTCTTTCAACCCCCCCCCCCCCCCCCCAGTGTCTCTGTGTCCCCACACACATACAGGTGACGGGTAGAGGCAGTGGTTCGGCGGGTAGGGCAGTGTAGGGTCATATATGGTAGATGACAACCTGGTTCAATTGCTCGCTAATATCACACAAATAAAGCCAGGTAGCATTTATTATAAGTTAAGTTATGGGATATTCTCATTTGTAACTCCGGACAATACCATTATATTGATATTGAAAGTCATCAATACTGGAGAGGAAAATAAATATGATAGCTTTCACATGAATAGATAATGGAGCATGTACTTGTAGACAGTTTTCTCCTAACTGTGGACACCCTCTAATTATTGAATAAAACATCTTGTGTCCATAGCATAGCTCACCAGCAAACCCAGACGTGTGTACAATGAGGGAGACATGTATCAAGTGAGGGAGACATGTGTAGAGTGAGTGAGACATGTGTGGAGTGAGAGAGACATGTGTAAAGTGAGGGAGACATGTGTCGATTGAAGGAGATGTGTGTATAGTCAGTGAGATGTGTTTAGAGTGAGGGAGACGTGTGTAGAGTGAGGGAGACATGTTTAGAGTCAGGGAGACGTGTGTAGACTGCGGGAGACATGTGTGGGGTGAGTGAGACATGTGTAGACTGCGGGAGACATGTGTGGGGTGAGTGAGACATGTGTGGAGAGAGAAAGACCACACCCACACCTACACCTACACCCACAAATGCCTACATTCGTCAACACCACCACAGCTACCTATACAACAGCCTACACTCATCAATAACACCTACAGCTCCTATACAACAGCCTACACTCGTCAATAACACCTACAGCTCCTATACAACAGCCTACACTCGTCAATAACACCTACAGCTCCTATACAACAGCCTACACTCGTCAATAACACCTACAGCTCCTATACAACAGCCTACACTCGTCAATAACACCTACAGCTCCTATACAACAGCCTACACTCGTCAACAACACCCACAGCTACTTATACAACAGTCTACACTCGTCAACAACACCACAGCTACTTATACACTTATACAACAGCCTACACTCGTCAACAACACCCACAGCTCCTATACAACAGCCTACACTCGTCAATAACACCTACGGCTCCTATACAACAGTCTACACTCGTCAACAACACCCACAGCTACTTATACAACAGTCTACACTCGTCAACAACACCACAGCTACTTATACACTTATACAACAGCCTACTCTCGTCAATAGCACCTACAGCTCCTATACAACAGCCTACACTCGTCAACAACACCCATACACCTACACAACAGCCTACACTCGTCAATAACACCCACAGCTCCTATACAACAGCCTACACTCGTCAATAACACCCACAGCTCCTATACAACAGCCTACACTCGTCAACAACACCCACAGCTCCTAAACAACAGCCTACACTCGTCAACAACACCCACAGCTCCTAAACAACAGCCTACACTCGTCAACAACACCCACAGCTCCTATACAACAGCCTACACTCGTCAACAGCACCCACAGCTACCTATACAAAACCCAAACTCGTCAATAACACCCATACACCTATACAACAGCCTACATTCGTCAACAGCACCCACAGCTACCTATACAAAACTCAAACTCGTCAACAATACCCATACACCTATACAACAGCCTACATTCGTCAACAACACCCACAGCTCCTATACAGCAGCCTTGACTTACCTTGTCTAGTGTTGTCTTATCCAACACTCCCTCATGACTCCTCACTGCGTAACTCCTCCTCTGTCTAGGATACACCAAAGTTCAGGTACATTCTCCTGGAAGTCCTGGAAGTCCTTTATGGGTGTGGATGTCGCAGTGACAGTGGTAAACACACCCAAGTCCTACTGTGATCCTCCTCCTGCTCCCTGCAGCCAGGTGGTTGTGGTACAGCAGGAGGGTGTGTGTATGGGTGCAGCAGTGCCACCAGTCAGCAGGGGAACCCCCGGCGCTGGGTCTGGTAAACAACCGCCACAGGCAGCCTGCACGCGGCAGGGAGGCAGTAGCATTAGGCCTGGGCCTGGTGCGTCCACGCCCGGACCATGTGTAGCAGGGTGCACTGTCTTTCACCTGTTTGGACTAGGCATTAATGGTAAATCCTCGACCCATCCAACCTAGCCAATCCTCTCAGATGATTCTTTATTATGTTCTAGTTATCCGTGTACAGTCTGTTGGGTGTGTGATGTGTGAGAATACCTTTTTAATCCATGGTACACTCTGCTACCCTAGACACGTCCGTACCTCGTGGTGCCACGGTGTCTAGTGTCTGTGTGTCTGTGTTTGCTGCCTGCCCCTGGTGACGTTCAGTTCTGTGTCAGGATACAAGGTGCAACATGTCTATGTCATATACCATTCTGTATTCATCCAGATATCCAGTCACGGTAAATGTATTCTTGAAATTAATATAGTAAGAATAAATCTATAATAACAGTTTACCCAGACAGTGTGCTCTAGTTGTGTATGTGCAGAGAGGCCTTTATATGAATCCCTCCAGCCTAGACTGTCCATCTAACACTACTACACCCTACCGCCCAGGCTGGCCCCAATTTCCTACCTACACTCAACACATGTGGAGATTGACATTTTTTTGTACAGCCCTCTAGTGATTAATCCTCACACCGGACACCAAACACCAGGTCCCATGGATGTAAATCATTTCTCTTCTTATGTCAAGACTTGTCACATACACCTTGAGGGGTGTAACCTGTGGTACTAATCAGGGGGGTTAGGGGGCCCTTATCCCGTTATTATACATTATTCTAAAGACATCTAGAGGGGAACAACCCGTGATACTAATCAGGGGGGTTAGGGGGCCCTTTTCCCGGTATTGTACATTATTCTAAAGGCATCTAGAGGGGTATAACTCGTGATACTAATTAGGGGAGTTAGGGGGGCATTATTCCGTTATTTTACATTATTTTAAAGACATCTAGGGGTTAAGCCCGTGATACCTATTAATCAGGTGAGTTAGGGGGCCCTTATTCCGTTATTTTACATTACATTACATAACGTTATTGTATTAGTATGTGCTCCATCTGGGGCCACATAGGCAATGGAGTGATTGACGGTGACCCTACACTAGTATAAGAAAATAGTTTTGTCCTGGCATCCCAGAACAAATAGCGCAAACTTTTTCATCAGGGCAATGTGAGTTATATTCGGTGTATAATGTTGCGGAAAGGTTGGTCTATGTACCATGATTATCAATTTTTACCAGTTTATCCCAAAACAAATAATGCGAATTTCATTATGAGGGCTATGTAAGCTATATTCCTTGTCTGTCTAATATTGCAGAAAGGGATTCTAACCTACTGACAAGGATAGTGCAGTGTGCCCATTTCTGACATACACAGGTACTTCACTCCTGTAGCGTCACTTGTACAATACACGACGCAGTGTTTAACATATTTTTAGATTACTGAAATCTGTCTTCTATACACCATACAAACTATTGGTGGTCAATGTGGACCTTTTAACCTTCTTTCTTGTTGTGTGATCCTAGACATGTATTGGGAACATCATTCTGTGGGGCACCCCAATCATTGGGACCTGATCTAAATGTCATTGTCCATATTTGAATTTAGTGTGTACATGTGATGGATCATGTTGGATAGCTATTTACTTATATTACCATCCCGGGATTACCACAAAGCTGTATACTAAAAAAATCTCTTTATCTTTCTGCATCAGCAGCAGCAGCGTAGGCATCGGCGGCATGAGTAGCTGCATCGGCGGCAGCAACAGCAGCAGTCACAGCCGCAGCGGCAACAACAACAAGGTCATCATAACCAGCGTCACTAACAGCCGCAGTAAATGCAGCAGTAGCTTTGATGAGCGGCACTAGCAGCAGCAGTAGCAGAGGCTACAGCATCAGCTTCACATTCGCGCGCCGCTTCGTCATACCGCTTCATGTCACGGTCGCAACTTTCCATCATGGGGATCTGCAAATTGAGGCGTGGTGCTGGTGGTGGTGGTAGTAGTAGTAGTAGTAGTAGTAGAGTGAATGATGATTGACGATGAAGAATACGGTTTCACTCCCCCTTATATACCCTTACTCCCCCCTTTTTTCAAGCCGCCGGCCAGCTGCCCACTCACGGCAGGTCTTTAGATTAGCCTTAAGTCGCTTACTACGCGCTCATCATCCCTCTAATCGCATTTTCCAGCCGCCGGCCAGCTGACTGCTGACGACAGGAGAGGGTGATTTTTTTTCTTTAGATTTAAGCCGCTTACCACACGCGCGCCCTCTAGTCACAGACAGAGTGACAGAAAGGGAGGGGGTCGCTTTGTTCACGCTACCTGTAGTTGTTTTTCTATACACACTCTAAGCCCATGACCTGCTAACCTTTATACAGGTAACACGCGTTCAACTAATTACACTATTGTATGACAGTCGGTACACGGATTAATTTTAAACCACCCTCCCATCTGGATCCATGTCTGGTGGGTGGAAGGATCCAGCTGAAAAGCGTGATTAGGGCTTTTGTTTCTCTTATGATAGCAGCAGGTCAGCATGCGACAGCTGAAAATGTCAGACTAAGTCGAACTCTCGCCGCTCCTATAAAAGACTGAGATGCATCTCTCTTTCCACACCCCCTTCTACCATCGCCGCAGACACCGCCACCGCCGGCCAGCCGACCGCCGCCACCGCCTGCAGGCACCGCCATCACGCCAGCAGGGAATTTCGAGCTGAGTCTGCTTATTGCTAGTTTTTTTCTTTGAGCTTTTTGTTTTTTTAAATTTTTATTTTCACTCAGTCTTTTTTGTTTCGGAGGAAAGAAATATGGCGCTGCAGAGGGCGCGAGTTTCTAAAAGACGGACAAGCGAACAAAGTGCTCTCCTCAACTGCCCGGCTATTTTTTTCTCTCAAAGGAGAGAGCGTCACGTAGTTGAGGTTCACGCTTCTCTTGAAGCGTACCGAATTCTCCAGAAAAGCAAAGCTGAGCGCCATCGTTGTTATACAAGAGCGGAAAAGGAAAACGTAGCGACATGGCCGAGAGCCGTCTTCTCAGAACAGTATTTACTCTACCATTGCATAACAGCCGCTCTCAGCGCCCCCACTCGTTGGGCGTTTCATGAAAAGAAAGAGCGCTGCTACTCTCCTCACCCTGCCTCCTCTTATAAAGTGAGAATAAGCGCTATGAAACGATTCGACAAGCCGATCGGTTTCTTGGGAGCGACTGCAGCTCCCACTCGGTGGGCGCGCGTTGTCACATTAAGATTAAGATTAAGAGAACCTTAAGATTCCCTCTTCCCATCATTGTGTCACATTCTCAGTCCTCCTTAACTAGGATTCCCTTTCCCCATCATTGTCTCACATTGTCCGTCCTTAACTAACATTCCCTCTTCCCATAACCGTGTCACATTGTCATTCCCCTCAAAAAGAAGATTGTAGCTGAGGAAGAGATAGCGGAAATGCTGAAGGATAATGTTATTGTTCCCAGCATGAGTCCTTGGTCCACAAGGTCCACACTGACGCTGTGTTTGAGTCTCACATGGGAAACCTCACAAGGTCCAGACTGACACTGTGTGTCTCACATGGGGAAACCTCACAAGGCCTACACTGACACTGTGTGTGAGTTTCACATGGGAAACCTCACAAGGTCCTGTGTCTGAGTCTCATATAGGGGAACCTCACAAGGTCCACACTGACGCTGTGTTTGAGTCTCACATGGGAAACCTCACAAGGTCCAGACTGAAACTGTGAGTCTCAAATGAGGAAAACTCACAAGGCTGACACTGACACTGTGTGTAAGTCTCACACTGGGAAACCTCACAAGGCCTACACTGATGCTGTGTCTGAGTCTCACATGGGGAAACCTCACAAGGTCCACACTTGTATCAAGAAGTGACTCCCCCAAAATCCTGGTACTGACGCTGTGTTTGAGTCTCACATGGGAAACCTCACAAGGTCCAGACTGACACTGTGAGTCTCAAATGAGGAAACCTCACAAGGCTGACACTGACACTGTGTGTAAGTCTCACACTGGGAAACCTCACAAGGTCCACACTGATACTGTGTGTGAGTTTCACATGGGGAAACCTCACAAGGTCCACACTGACACTGTGTGAGTCGCATGGGGAATCCTCACAAGGTCAACACTAAAACTGTGTGTGAGTTTCACATGTGGAAACCTCACAAGGTCCACACTGACACTGTGTGTGAGTCTCACGTGGGGAAACCTCACAAGGTCCACACTGACACTGCCTGTGAATCTCATATGGGGAACCTCACAAAGTCCACACTGCCACTGTGTGTGAGTCTCACATGGAGGAACCTCACAAGGTCCACACTAAAACTGTGTGTGAGTGTCACATGGGGAAACCTCACAAGGTCTACACTGACACTGTGTGTGAGTCTCACATGGAGAAACCTCACAAGGTCCACACTGACACTGTGTGTGTCTCACATGAGGAAACCTCACAAGGCTAACACTGATACTGTGTGTGAGTCTCAAGTGTCTGAGCACATGTAAATAACAGCACATGCGACTTGAAGAGTGTAAATGAATTTTACAATTTATCTACATTATTTCCTCTGAAAATATCCATAAAATGCAATTCATGGTTAAAAGCAGAACTCAAAAAAGAAAAAGTGTCTGATTATGATGACGGTATGCATTAAATACAGCTGCTCAAACATGAATTACTTTCTTACAGTAAAATTACCAATGACGATAGTCAAGTACAAGTGCAATGCGGATTTTCATCCTGAAGGTCTCAAGATTTCTTACAAAATGTCCTTAATATCTCGGAGAGCATCTTCAGTGGTGCATAAAACATATAATGTCAGGATTTAATTCAATAGGAAATAACCACATGTTAATAATCTTACCACAGAAGGGTATGGTGCAGTAGTTGTAGTGGTAGTAGCCCTGAGGCTGTTTGACATAGCATCCTGGACCATTAGGGTCGTAGCCCAGATTCCTGCAGTAGTTAGAAGCTGAGCTGGGTGTGAAGGTCGCCCACATTGACATGAAGTCCAGCAGAACATCACTCCATGGTGCACATCTGTTCCCTACTGTTGTTGTTGATATTCTCCCTTGGAAGTCTGATCCATCTATGAACCTCTTGCAGTCTCTCTCTATAAATTGTGAGTGATTTACTATTCAAAGTTTATTTTGTGGGGGAAATTGTTTGAATCTGAACCGATTGACATAACCCTGCCAGTGACCTTTGAATCCCTGCCTCCTTTAATATTATCTGCTTGGAACATTGTTACATGACATTTAACTGTTGAGAAAACTCAATTATGTACAACATTTGCTTTAACCTGGGTATTTTAGAAATGGGACTAGTTTTTTTTCATACTATTCTGGACCTGTGCTCATTTGAGACCTTTGTGTTTAAATAATGAATCAGATTACTTACCAAATTCAGCACACGGCCATATAGCCAGATCATCTAACACAAATCCAGTTGTTTTGCCCTTAATGTCTGCCCGTTTACATTTTAGCTCTAGTTGGTAAATCCCATCTGGTAGTTTCTTGTAGACCCGAGTCCACTTATATATCCGAGGATTCTCATGTTGATACTGTTCGAATATGACTGCAGTGTTGAGATCCTCAGTGAGCCTGTGGATGGTGAATCCCAAGGCCAGTTCCCCAGTCTGGATATAGAAGACCTCCAAACACATATTCTTGAATGAGTAAAAGCTAGTCCTTGTTGAACTGGTGTAGTTGTCCCTGTTGGATGTGAGGCCAACCTGCATGTATCCACCATGATCTAAAAGGAAGGCCACTATAAAAATATTTCTGCCATTCATTTGGTTTTTGTCGGATACAGAACGAAGCAGGTAATTCTGGTGAATAACATGAATATGTTCATAAGCAAAAGTTTACAAGTGAACAGAGTAAAGCTTTACTATCATCGACAATACAAGGAGCCAAGAAGGAGATCTGACAGGGACAAGTGAGGAGAGTAGGAAGATAAAAAGGCAAGAT
The DNA here is from genome assembly GCA_947462335.1 of Harmothoe impar. Lineage (NCBI taxonomy): Eukaryota > Metazoa > Annelida > Polychaeta > Phyllodocida > Polynoidae > Harmothoe > Harmothoe impar. Next base: position 8,321,447 of record OX381718.1, on the reverse strand, counting down.
ATTGGATTGTGTTATAGCACTTGTGTTATTGCTACTTTTGTTATGGAATATGAAGTTTAATACCTAAGCCTGCAGTGTGGTCTGTTGATGGTGTATGGCCTGTCGCAGACACCACGCTCCACTGCTCCAACTTCTCTGTCATATCCTCTGAATTCTTGACATCCGTGAGAGGGCAGACTACTCCCTCAAAGTCACAAGTAAGCTTGAAGTCTGCCTCTGTAAAATTGGAAATAAAAATGATAGAATGTTCTGTTCTGTACTTTAACCATGTGACTGACATTTTGTATATGACAGGAATGAGTACTGATGGAAATAGTTTGCATAATACATTCAATCCAATTATATAAGATTACTTACCTTTAATCCATGGTCAGAAAATATCTTTCCCAGGGATAACACCATCAATCCCAATATTTGTCATGAATTTAATTTGTAATAATATAGCAAATCTTTAGTGCTTAGGAATAACCTGATATGACTGATAAGAACCAGGCACTGAAATTATTCCTACAAATGGCTGCCATGTATTTTTTTTGTATTATAAACATATAATATTATAAACATATAATTACAACAACTTTTTTCAGAATGCTTAACCTACCTAAGCAATATGTTTCTATAGAAAAAGACAATTTGATACAAGCACAGAAATATATATGAACAGCACACATGATTTCTTTACCTAAATTTCTCAGTCGTCGGTACCAGTCCAGGTTAGAGGTGTCACAGGTGGTGTCGTTATTTGGTAAGGTGAGGGTTGAAGACAGCAGGGTACATGACATGGCAGTACGGTTGTAGTACAGTGAACTACAGGTGCTGTCATGAACCCTTGTACAGAGGTGTTGACATCCAATGGTAGTCAGCCCTCGGTAGGAATAAGTCCACTTGGTTGTGCTTAGGATCTTCTCAACTTGATCATCACACATTGCAACAAATGTGTAATTGTCACCCCTTAGTCCATCTTGAAATTTAAAATGATATTTCCTCTTACACAACCATGATTAATATGTCAGCAGATATGTCAGTAGCTTTATGGTTACAAGTATCAGAGAAAGTATGCAAATAATATAGGGGGAAATATAGTGGAGGCAGTTATAGTAGCTGCTGATGCAGTTACTTGCTTTAACCATTTAAAAGCTGCATACTTCTTTATTGTGATCATGGGTGCAGCGCTGGGAAGTTACCACCCAGGGCTGTATTCAAGCATTATTCTGACTCTGTAGGATTGTTACACCCTAAACTGGTAAGCATCATCTTTGAATGCACCACTGAAGAAGTTCTCCCTAGGGTTGCTTTTATTATGATGACCAATGTGCATAATACTAACGTAAAACGCCACGCGATTTGCATATGACACATTGTACACCATGGATCCACAAGTGGCTTTATAAGCCAAGAGTGAATCCGTGGCGTACAATGTGTCATATGCAAATCAAGTGATGTTTTCGATTTATTCTACCTACAAAGATTCAAGATCCCATTGTTTTTTAAATTATTCAAATCCGCCCAGAAATAAAGATTTTAGAGCTAAATTTGTGGAATGTAGCTGGATAGGACGACTATGCTACGCCCCGCTCAAACCAGGGGGGGGCGTACCACCGTCGTACGCCACGCATACGCCGTCGGTACCTTCAGTGTTTAACCTATAGGTTTTCTATATGCTTTGCTGTTGTAGAATACATTAAAGTGTATATGGCTGCCCTTAAAGACTGCCCGTTACCTGTGGCTGTCTGCGGGTCATACTGGTACAGCAGGTCGTCATACAGCCCAGACCGGTACGCCTCAGTCAGCCTGCAACATTATAAGGAGACCATAATTTGATCTAATGTTTTGCTATTAATGGCTGGGCAAGAGATGATAGAGATCAGTTGAAATTATGTGGATCCTCATATAGTGCTAATTATAAGTCATTATAAAACTTTACTATTTCAGTGATATGATATATGTATTACTTTATATCATACCAGTGATTCTGGGGTCGGGTTAAACTAACTAACTAACTAAACTAAAGAGTTAAAATATCAATAATGGCTGGTGCTAAGCGACCAGGAACAAATTGATAACATCATTTGATTATGGAGATCATAAATAGTGTGATAAGGATATAATAGGATATATCAGTTTTAGAAACAATAATTTTCCACATGAGTTTTAAGTTAAGTTCAAAGATACTTAATTTGGTATTAAATATTAGATAAGCCTCCTAATAGTAAAATGATCATTATTCACAGGGACATTTCAGCTTGTCCCTATAGTACACCAACAGACCTGATCTGGTTCTGGTTGTCTCTATAATACACCAACAGACCTGATCTGGTTCTGGTTGTCTCTATAATACACCAACGTTAACAGACCTGATCTGGTTCTGGTTGTCCCTATAATACACCAACAGACCTGATCTGCCTCTGGTTGTCTCTATAATACACCAACGTTAACAGACCTGATCTGGTTCTGGTTGTCCCTATAATACACCAACAGACCTGATCTGCCTCTGGTTGTCTCAATAATACACCAACGTTAACAGACCTGATCTGGTTCTGGTTGTCTCTATAATACACCAACAGACCTGATCTGGTTCTGGTTGTCTCTATAATACACCAACGTTAACAGACCTGATCTGGTTCTGGTTGTCTCTATAATACACCAACGTTAACAGACCTGATCTGGTTCTGGTTGTCCCTATAATACACCAACAGACCTTTTTTTTTTAAGTTTATTAATCATTTTATTGTCTCTTGTCAGTTTTAAGGTACAGTTTACAGGCGTCCGTGATGATATGCTCGTGGTTGTAGTATAATATCATAACATGACAGTTGTAGTATATACATTTAAATATCGTAGCGACAATATGAGACAATATATGAAAGGCATCACCTTCATCCCTACTCTTGCGAGTATTGGGTTGCTATTACGGCATTGCCTTGGCCATGGCCACAGTGTAAAATAGGCATAATATATCGAGGTGACATAGGAGCCACCCGTATCATAGAGGGGGGGGAATCAAAAAATAGGGGGGAAGAAGAACCATCTTGGGTTCTTATGGTTGTTTACATATTTAAGAGAATATATTTCAGTGGGTCTAAAGAAGAGCAGATAAGTTTTCCTTTTGAGTGCTGGTTAAGTATGTTTGGTTGTTGGAAACACTCTATGCCGGCGGTATCATTGCCTCTAGAGCCAATTTACTCTGATATCTGAAGATGTCAAAATTAGTAGCATTTCTTCTAGCCGGGCTAAGGGAGTTCCAACATAGGGCACCGTGGTATCTTACACTTCTATCAAAGGGGGTACAATTTGATCTTAATACTATAACCAGTGGACCGTTGTGTGCTCTTGTACGGATGGCTCTATGGTCAATATAGACGGGGTCCCTTGATCTCCTATACATGTAGTTCAACAGGTGAATATATCTTCTTGACGCTAACATAGGTAATTTGGCCTGATTATGTACCAGTTCAGTGTTGGTTAATCTATTCAGCTTCAGACATATTTTTAAACATCTATTCTGGTCAGTCTGTAATTTAGCAATGTAGCCCAGGTTTGCATTCATGTACACTATGTCTGCATAATCAAAGTAGGGTAATATGGTGGATTTATATACCTGGAGAGCCATTTTCTCAGTCAGAAAATCTCGAAGACAAGCTAGTTGGTAAGTTTTGTATGAAACAGTGCTATGTATTGAATTTATATGTTTTTCAAAAGTTAGGTTTGTGTCTAGAATGACCCCCAGATATTTGTAGGAACTAACAACTTGAAGAATATGGCTATTCATTTCCAGGTTTAAATCTAGTGTTTTAGGGTGATTATTTGATGCAGTGAAAACCATAGCTTTGGTTTTGGCTACATTCACAGATAACTTATTCTGAATACACCAAGTATAATAATTTTCTAAATCCTCTTGGAGTAAGTCCACCGCAATCTGTCTGGAGCTATCGCTTACATATATAACGGTGTCATCCGCATATAAACGAACCCGGCTATTTTTAACACAATTTGTCATGTCGTTCACGTATAAGAGAAACAGAAGAGGACCCAAAATGGATCCTTGGGGGACACCGCAGACCACAGGGAGCATACTAGAAGTCACACCATTGGCGTTGACCACTTGGGTTCTATTACTCAGGTAGCTATAAAACCAATTCAGGTTAGAGAGTCTTATACCATACCTTTCCAGTTTAGCTAGCAGTATACTGTGGTCTACGGTGTCGAAGGCCTTTCTTAAATCTATAAACACAGCTGCAGTCTCAAGGGCAACATTTATGCTACTTAACAGTTCATCTGTAAAACAACACAGGGTATTGACAGTGCTCTGTCCCGGGCGGAAACCACCCTGTTTATCAGTTAAGATTTTTTCCTTTTCAAGGAAACCATAGACTCGATTGTGTACTATCTTCTCCAACAACTTACATGGCAAGGGCAAGAGCGAGATAGGTCTATAGTTATTGACAGATGAAGAGTTGCCCGCCTTGGGTATGGGGGTGACCTTGGAGTTTTTCCATGATAAGGGTACCAGACCCTGGAGGAAGGACAGGTTAAATATCTTGACCAATTTGTCAATTGCATTTTGAAAAGCTAGCTTTAGGATTCTGGTGGGGATACCTTCAATGGCTGATGATTTATTGATGTTTATGTCATGGACCAATTTTGCTACCTCCTGAGAGTTGGTGGTAAAAGGGTCAATACTTGAGGGACAAATTTCCTCATATGGCTTCCATGGTGTAGTAAGGTCAGCAGCCAGATTGGGTCCAATTTTGGTGAAATATTCATTAATAAAGTCAGCGGTTCTGTCATCTGGAATAGCTAGGTTGGTTGTTTCATCTACTAAATGTATGTTTTGTTTTGAATTTTGTTGGCCAGGAAGGATATTGTTTATAATACGCCAGAACTTTTTATGATTATTTTGATTTTCAACTAAGGTGTCTTTAATGTAGCCTTTGCGAGCTTTATCATTTAATTTGTTGGACTTGTTTTTAACCTTCCTTGCGTCATCTCTGTCTCCCTGGTTGGGACTAAGTCTTGCCCTTGCCATCTGTACATTTTTATCCCGCAACCTCTCTACAATGTCCATTGACATCCAGGGGTCTTGGTATTTTGGAATACGCAATTCTTTCAAAGGACAATACTTATCCAGCATGGTTTTCAACATGACTTCAAAAATGTTCCAGCATTCCTCCACATCTGTAGACTGGTCAAAATGAGTCCAGTCAAAGTCATTCAACCATTTTATGACCAAACCATCATTAAGTTTTATGTAGGACCTACCATGTATAACAATCTTTTCAATTTTCTCTTTTACAATTTTCCTAGACATAAATACCGGTAGGTGATCGGTGATGTGGATATTTACTGTGCCCGAGGCAGATACACAATCAATGTTTGTGAATATGAGGTCCAAGATAGAGTCTCTTTGGTCTGCCCTGGGTGAAATGCGAGTAATTTCATTTATCAGCTGTGTGAGTTTAAACGTGTTGAGATTCTCGACCAGTTGGTTATACAGTGCCTTTTGAGTCAATAAATCAATGTTCATATCACCCGTCAGGATTATCTCACATTTACTCCTGCCTGGAATATTGGCAAGGGTAGTTTTCAAAGTAGTCACAAACACATCAGGTTTGCCCTGCGGGGGTCTGTATACATTGATGAAAATAATGCGCTTCATGTGGGGCTTACATATCATCAATAATTGCATCTCTATATCTTCATTAGACACATTAAATTCATCCAAACAATGGTAGTCATGAGGAATTTCCTGTTTAATATAGATACATACTCCTCCACCACCTTTGGTTTTGTCTTTTCTTTTGTTCAAGACGACCCTGTCCAGTCTGTACCTTATGTAACCTGCCAGTTGGTAACTAGTTACATCGTCAACTGCCTTAAACCAAGTTTCAGAAAATGATAGCACATGAACATTATGACCCGTGAATTCTGCACAAATTGAGCTATAGTTACCCCTGAGACTGCGAGCATTAAAATGTAAAAAGTGGATACCTTTGGTGCCTGAGATATCGTTAAGACTTGCCATCACAGGATGTGCAAGTCAGTTTGGAAGTAAGAAAAACTCTGATCTTATGTATTTTGTCAGAGATAATACCCCGAGGGGCTGAAAGTATGAAAACTGTAGACATGATACAATTCCTTGTGAGGACTTCGGCCTTTATGCCGTCCCCATTAGGTTTACCTACATCATTGGGGCAACCTGCCATTGACGATTTCGGGAGGAAAGGGGACCATCCCTTAGTCTAACACATAAGATGTAATCACATGGGAGGGGGGGGAGGGAGACACACACACAAGAACACACTAAGTGTGGAATCAAACAATTGTAACTTCAACAGGTAACACAAATTATAACGGCTTATCATTTACAAATATAAGAGGTACCTGGGTGGAGGCTCAGGGATCAGTTGAGGTTGATTTCTTTAAATGATATTCAATATTTTACATATTGAGTTTTACAGAAAGTAGGTCTTAGGGGATTGTAGGTCTTTGTCTCCATAACACTACAGAGTCAAAGAATTTACAGGCCCAGCCTTTAAATCTTACAGGTTTAGAAAAAGGTGTGGGATGGTGCTAGGTAGTTTTTTGTGAACACTGTGAGGAAGTCTTTTGCCCATAGGTTTAAGAGTTCCTGGCTGGGGTGAATGCCATCAGGTAGTGCAGGGTTACCATTTGGTAGTGTCACGTAGTAGTCTTTATCTTTTCCATGGCGAGTTTTATGGACGTGTTTCTGTAACCATGGCATGGCCACATTGTGTCTGGTATTCATGCCCACCACTTCTTTGTTGTAGGATCGTACAGCCTTGTCTATAATTTCTTGACCATCTACCAAGGCAGGGGCAAGTAGCTCCAGATAGGAGCCAGTCAGAGGACATAGAGTAACTATTGATGCCGGGTGGTTTTGGGTCAGCCATGACAGTCCTAGTTCAGAGTACGCCCATAGGTGACTTGTAAGATCTTCAGGTCTTGACCATTCCAAGGTAATCTCACGTGTAGATTTATTGAGAGAGGTAATGTTATTTACCCCGCCCAGGATGTAAACACAATCACGTGGGTGATGTGCCAGGTGGCGATTGGCCCAACTAAAGAGTTGTTGGATCTTAGCTCCAGGGAAGACAAAGACATTGAATCTCATGTCATTCAGGTTGAAATCACTCCCAGTAACCTCTTTAAAGGAAGCAAGTTTGGTGGGGTCAGAGGTAATGTCTTTAATGGTCAACTTGATAGCCTCAGATAGGCTACCATGTCTTGAGTGGCCTCGTGAGTCTGTAAAAATAGTGTGTCTTGGTTGGGGACGCCAAAAATGTGTCATCATGTTCTCAGCGCGGAATCTCACCTCCCCATCTCTCCCACTATGATCAGTCAAAGAATTCAGCCTGTCTGGCTGCTCTTTCCTCCTCAGTTTCTTCTTGGTCTTGAATTTCGACCTCATCTTGAGGTAGTCCTCCAGTGCCTTCTCCTCCATTCTCGGGCTGATCCTCCTTGAGTAACTTATCTCGGAGTTTCTCAAGTAGCTGACCTAGTTTATTCGAATTTTCAGAGTCGACAGAATTTTGGGAAATTAGCTCCTTTTGGCCTAGGTGGAATCCGCAGCCCCACTTAGGGTCTTTGGTTCCCTCGTAAAGGTGTCCCTGAAGACCAGTGAGGTATTTCCTGTATTCGGGTACCCTAAATTTGCACTCTAGGATTTCTTCCATGACGTTTGTGTCCATGTCTCGCCATTCTTTTGTCTGTTTGCAGGCCTTGGCTGCATACATACAGTCCCTGGGTTCAATAGCAGCTTTAACCCTTTTCAGTACTTGGGGTTGCTTGGAGATGTTACACATACGAGTAGTATAGGCCCTCTCTACTGAGTCAAACTGCTCACCCTGGTAGGTGAATACACAAGGGTTGAGGTTGGACAGTTTAGCGTGTTCAGATTGAAAGACCCATCCGTCTTTAACCGGGATCGTTTTGGCGTTGATCATGGACAAATCATGAGGTAACTCATGGATCTGGTTGTGTGAATAAGGGGTTTTGTTGATAAACAGTGTTAATCCCCTTACCTGTGCGTCGATGGATTTGGAGCGGGCCAAAGCATGAATGCATCTCAAGTCTCTCTGCTTAGCGCGGTCAGCTGTTGACAAGTCGTCGGCAAGGTGAACGCCATTCCACTCGGGTAGCCCTTTCAGGTTACCAATGTTGCTGAAGATTTGGCTTTTGTAGTGGGCCGAGGAAAATTGTACAATTATCGGTCTATGGCGAGGTTTACCTGTTTTGTCCGTCTCTCTTTTTCCCCGGCGGAACACGCGTGTGGCGACATTTGCATCGAAGGGAAGGTCAAGGTCGGTCAGTAAGTTGTTTAGTTTCGTACGTAGACTTACATCGATATTTTCGTCAACACCTTCAACTGAAAGCACCTTTTGCTGTTCTAAATTGTCCTGCTTAATAAATCTCGACCCATGTTGATGGATTTCTGCTTGTGCAATCGAGATATCCGATTTGTTTTGGTCGGAGAGGCTCGTAAGGGTGACTAGGCGCTTGGAGATGGTGTCGAGTTGGGCGACCGTCTTTTGATTAATGGCTTCGGCACCGGCAATTCTTTTCTCAAGTTTGTTCAACAATCTAAGGGAACCTTTACCAACCTTTATTTGCTGGTTCAGCCTTTGTTCAATCTCATTTACTTTTTCCGTAATCTGTTTTGTACTGGATTTGGAGTGCAATTGTGGTAAGAGAGTTTCTTCCTCGGATTCGGAGTCGGAGCCCTCCGAGGCGACCTTACGGTTCTCTTTGCCATTATTGTCCGCCATCCTAGTTTGCGGGAGATTTGAAAATTTTCTTACCGAGGTAGAGGAGGTGACACGTCCGGACGCTATATAGAAACCACATATAATGGATCTATGTTGCTTAATACGTACTAATGTCGTATTTGGGGGTTGTGAGCAATAAATTTTGATGTAGAAATTGTCGAAAAGGTCCCCGCGTCTCGCCAGCACGTCCTAACCTGTTGCCGCCATTTTTCCCTTATCTGGTTCTGGTTGCCCCTATAATACACCAACAGACCTGATCTGGTTCTGGGAGTCTCTATAATACACCAACAGACCTTATCTGGTTCTGGTTGTCTCTATAGTACACCAACAGACCTGATCTGGTTGTCTCTATAATACACCAACACACCTGATCTGGTTCTGGTTACAGATGGTGACTGCAGGGAAGGGCAGCTCGTCCCAGTACTGTACGTCCACACTGACCGTCTTGGGGTTACTCTGCAACTTCTGGATGTTGGAGACGGTCATGATGGTCAGCAGTGTGGTGCTACCCAGCACAACAAGTAACCATAGCAACCTGAAATACACCAACTTCAGACTTTCAACTTGGCCCGATTTTGTGAGACACAGCCTGTTATCAATTTCAATGAATAATATTGCATCTCTTTAAGCACAGAAATGATTGGATTAACAGTTACTAGCCAACCACTGGTCCAAGCATCAGATACATAGCATTGCAAAGAGCCCAAGAGTCAATATTATAGACGTAAATAAAATACTACTAAAGTAGCGATAACCAGACCCCATGTGTAGCATATAGAATTTACTCAGTCTTGATGTGCAGGCTTGGCTTATATATGCAAGAGTTAACGGTCGGTGTCTTACTTGCGTATGATGTGTGGTCCATCGCTGATATATCGGACACCGTGGAAGGTGGTGTCTCGTGTGAACTGCTTCAGCTCGGCACCCCATGAAGGCTTCTCTGCAAAGATAAAAAAGATGAAATCAATAACCCTTTAAGTTCAGCATAGTGCTTTAATGAGTTTTTTACTTTGGTAATCATTATGTATGCATGCATCCCAGGTGAAAAGCTTTCCAGTGCTGCATTAATGCATCTCCAAGGGTTGATACACTCGTGAAGGGTCAGCATAGTGCACAGATAAGTTAATTGGCAGTACTGTGTTGGTGCATTGAGCCCTATCAACTTTTTTTTACATCTACAGTGACTTGTTGACTCTCGCGCCTCGTGATTTACGGCCCCAGGTCAACGCGTGAAATAACCCAGGCAACAGACTGAGACTTGTGCATGTTTGTCTATTTATTTCACGAAAGGGAGCTTCGTGGATTTTTGTGTGAGCGAGTGAAACTTTTTGCAACCCCGCCCCTTGAGAGTTTTTTCTTGTACCCCCTCAGGAGGTGTTGAACTTCCCTTTGAGCTATATTAACATGCAAGCTTCTTTTCTTGAAAATCCCCCCCTTTATATCAGAGGTTATTGTTTTTCAAGTTTTTGGAATTTAGATCTTGAAGCATATTACAAAAGAAAACATTACAACTAGCAGGTGTGACAATTTGTGGTATAAAAGCTCGTTTAGAATTCATTGCACTTCATTCAATAGTTTCTATGCGCCATCTATCTTCTACACAGTTAAACTATTACCATTATCAACCAAAAAGGTTTCTAACTGAATTGCTTAAAGCAGTAAGTCCAGCCTCTGTATTGTATCAACTGTGGAAATGCTCAGCACGATGCATGAATGCAGCACTTAGGAAATTCTAGAACTGAGGATGGTCCTTCTTTCTAAAGAGACCACATAAGGCGATACTTATTTACTAGTCTGGGGGGGCCTTGGTGGTTCTTTCTAGAACAGCAGTTTTGATATATTATAATCATGACCCCTCCACACTAATTTCCGATTTTATTTAGAAAGATCCCCTCCCCCAAAAGGTGCACGCGCCAGTATCTAAAATACCAAAGTTGATCACATTCAGATGTCAATCCATACCATAGGGGCTAAATTAGTGCCCCCCCCCCCACGGGGCTGCATATTATTATGAACCACCATACATCAACAAAGCCTGCGGCCCCCAGTTTATTTGTCCCCTATGCTGTATCCTCCTGTAGCACTGGCATTAATATTTAGCTATACACCCCTCACACAGCAGCCACCAGCAGACCTTCCACCACCCCACTAGCATGCTTCAATGATTGTGAACAATATGCATTAACACTTTAAGGGTGGTATAATACTTTAATGCATCATGCCCTTGGTCAGCATGAATGCAGCCTTGGCGAGTAACTCACCAGGGCTGCATTCGCGCACCATGCTGAGCCTACTGGGTTGAGATACGGGTCAGCATGATGCACCAATGCAGCACCGCCAAGTAACTCGCTGGGACTACATTGGTGCATCATGATGATAAATATCATCTTTTAGGGACATCTGTCCTTAAAGTTGACTGTCAGATTAGGTGTTAATGTTCCCACCTAATGGTGTCTTTTGTCAGTTCTAACAATGACCTGTGCAATATGGGTTTATCCCTGTTTCCTGACTTCCATGTTTAGCATTTCCCACTAAATTATAGAAGCTTTAGCGTTCTAGTGGACATTGCCTATTGTGCCACCTTCATATCATGATGAATGATAAGTGATTTGCTATTGATCTTTACTCTTATACTACAAACCACTCTGATAAGCTAGCCTATCTTATGAGCCTACCACCCACTATATAAGTCTTGTGTTTTTCAATTCCATATATTTCTACCATTAAAGTTGATATTCCCCCTGAATTAAATTATAAGACTTCAAATCCACAAAAAGATGAGTGGAGGTGAGATAATATTCAGCCATGTAAACCATATCAGACATGCCCAGGACCTATTCGCTACATACAGTCTTTATTCAAGTGCAGGATTGATGGTCCAATGTTGCTGGGGACAATTATGTTAATTGTCTGTACTGTCTATATTATTCGTTTTTATGGAATCTGGGGCCCATTTCTCAATGGGAAATATGTAAGGGTCATAAGCAAAACATTAATATTTGCTAAAATCGTACAGAGCAAATTGTCCAATGCATGGCTTTCGTCCAAAGCTTTCGTCCAGAGCTAGCTTCCGGCCAGAGCTTTCATCCAGAGAGAGGGGGGAAGCAGGGAGGTAGGCAGGGAGGCAGGGAGGCAGGGAGGCAGGGAGGAAGGCAGGGAGGCAGGGAGAGAGGCAGGGAGGGAGGAAGGCAGGGAGGCAGGGAGGGATGATTATTTGATAGCCATGTATACCTGGACGATTCAGCTATATGAAAGGGGCTGCATGAATTGTTCACTGCTATATGTCAGGGTTGCAGGAATCTTTCACTTCTATATGTAAGGGCTGTATGAATCGTTCACTGCTATATGTAAGGGCTGCATGAATCGTTCACTGCTATATGTAAGGGTTGCATGAATCGTTCACTGCTATATGTAAGGGTTGCATGAATCATTCACCGCTATATTTAAGGGTTGCATAAATCTTTTACTGCTATATGTAAGGGTTGCAGGAATCTTTCACTGCTTTACTTAAGCAATATTTAGCAAAATGAATTGTTGAAACTTGAGAAATGGGCCCCTGAAGTATCAGGATTTAGATCATGTAACAAATTTAAGAAATAATCACAAGCCAATCAATGTAAAATGATGCAACATCTCTATATACTGTGATTAATAGAAAATAGTGTCATTGGAAAGAAGTAAAAGTGTTGCAAGAAATACTGTGGATAATTATAAAACAAGCTGCAGTGATATACATCAAAATGAAAAAAAAGTATAAATATTTACACCATAATTAAATGTTACCATGAAGTATAGATAAAAATATTAAGAAACACAAGTGGAGAATCACTAAGAAATATTAGAGAGTACACAAGTTGTAGGACAGTACCTGGTTGTGCCATATTGACAGGTGTTGACGGCTGTGCTGTAGTTGAGTGGTGCATGGAGGTCGTGGTCCCCTGTCCACATGCCTGCTGGTGCAGCAGGACTGACGTCCAGGCGACAGGAGCCTCTGCAGGTTAGGACGTGGTTAAAGATGGGTTACCGTAAATTCTCGCGTAGAAGCCGCGGCTTGTACGCGAGTCAGACTCAGCTTTCTTTTGATACCAAACATGCCTATATAGGGTGCGGCTTATACGAGAGTTTTTATTAGTATACTACAGTACCAAAATCGCAATATTCAGACCCCCTCTGCGGCTTATATAATTTGTCTGAGTTAGGGGTGCGGCTTATACGCGAGTTAGGCTTATACGCGAGAATTTACGGTAGGAGTTAATTTAGGGTCAATTCTTATTTTTCAGCTTTCCACCATATTTGTGTTCATAATGTCTACTAGTATATAAATATGTGTGTAGCTTTTTAAAAAATGCCTCAAGCATTTCTTTAAGCAGGCAACAACCGCAATTCTTGCATTCAAAGGAACATAATGTCTACATGGTTGGTATATTTAAAGGAGGGGAGGTATGATTATAATTAACCTTAAGACCATGGAAATGTGTGTTGCTAGGCAGATAAACAATTAGAATAGCTGTTGCTAGGCCACCAGCGGTTTTAGCAACAAGCCAATGGATCCATTGAATTCCTTGGGCCATGTTAGGGGGGATAGGTAAGATTATAATCAACCTCAGGACCATGGAAATATGCATTTCTAGGCAGATAAGCAATTAGAATAGCTGTTGCTAGGCAGCCAGCTGTTTTTTCAACAAACCAATAGAACCATTGAATTTGTTGGGTGGATGTTAGGGGGGATAGGTATGATTATAATCAACCTCAGGACCATGGAAATGTGCGTTTCTAGGCAGATAAACAATTAGAATAGCTGTTGCTAGGCAGCCAGCTGTTTTTGCAACAAACCAATAGAACCATTGAATTTGTTGGGTGGATGTTAGGGGGTATAGGTATGATTATAATCAACCTCAGGACCATGGAAATGTGCGTTTCTAGGCAGATAAGCAATTAGAATAGCTGTTGCTAGGCAACCACCTGTTTTTGCAACAAACCAATAGAACCATTGAATTTGTTGGGTCCATGTTAGGGGTATAGGTATAATTATAATCGACCCCAGGGGTCTGTTGCTCCACAGATACGTATGGAGGCAGTTACGTATACGAAAATTTGGTTAAGTTAGTAGGTACGAATTGTGTAGTGGTATGCGCTGTTGCTGCAGGTATCAATCTTAAAATGAGTATCGGTTAAGTATATGTAAGTGTAATAGTTAGGTATACGTAACTATGCACCTAGAGATGGAGTATAGTGCTGCAAAACAATAGAAAAACATCATTTCCGGTCTGCTACAACTGGTGGCAAGTGACTTACGTATACGAGTAGTATAGTATGTATCGGAACGGGACTATAGTTAAGTACTGTTTATTACTCAATCGACATGCAGCCAATCAGAGGCCTCCATTTGGTCACGTGACCGGAAGTGACCTACTTAGGGGATTAGTGGTGACATCACGTGACCTAGTTAGCCAATCAGAGGCCTCCATTTGGTCACGTGACCGGAAGTGACCTACTTAGGGGATTAGCGGTGCATTCTGGGTAACCCTGCAGCCAATCAGAGGCCTCCATTGGGTGACCGGAAGTGACCTACTTAGGGGATGGTGCATTCTGGGTAACCTACTGACCTACTTAGGGGACCGGAAGTGACGTCATATGACCTAATTTAGGATCACGTGATCGGAAGTGACCTGATGAGTCACGTGACCGGAAGTGACGTCACACGACTTAATGGCCAACCGGAAGCGACCTGATTGATCACGTGACCGGAAGAAGAAGAAGTTTTTTTTTTGTTTAGGATCCCGTGACTGGAAGCGACGTCGTCACATGAGTGACGCTTTAAGAGACTGCGCGACTTACTAGTAAAAGAAGCCGTATGATAATAAAAACACAACAATATTTTCTTTTAATTTTTTTTTATTTATTTTTTTTTCAATCTTGATAAACACTCTATTTTTGAAAAGATGCACACGCTTATTTTTTTTTTTTTTTTTTTTTCATATCTCTAAAGGACTCGTTGTCACACCGTCAGAATGCACGCGACGCTTATAATACAAGTAGCGCACGCCGTCTTTCTCTATGGTGTAGGTGACCATTTTGTTTCGCACCACTTTGAAATTTCTATTTACAGCAATGAGAGTTTTTCGTTGGCGAAGAACATCCAAGAAGGCGTCTGGTTCCTGGGGGTTTTGTTTCTTCTGTACGCCTTTTGCACTCCATTTTTTGGATTTTCTTTCACCGGTGTCGCTGACTCGATCGTAGCAAATGTAAGTCTTAGGGTTGAGACTTAGGATCCCGTCACCTTCCCAC
>OX381718.1:8250173-8306173 GCA_947462335.1 Harmothoe impar | reverse complement strand
ACATGGGGAGCAGGGCAAACATGGGGAGCAGGGCAACATGGGGGGGGATCAGGGCAACATGGGGAGCAGGCAACATGGGGGGAGCAGGGCAACATGGGGAGCAGGGCAACATGGGGGGGAGCAGGGCAACATTGGGGGGAGCAGGGCAACATTGGTGCTTAGCAAGGCAATATGGAGGGGGTAAGGGGCAACATGGGGGGAGGTAACAGGGCAACATGGAGAGTAGCAGGGCAACATGGTGCCCAGTGAACAAAAACATTATCCAACATTTTTTAACGTTATATAACGTTTTTCTACATGGGGGTGTGGGGGGGGGGGGGTAGCAGGGCAGCATGGGGGAAAAGCAGGGCAGCATGGGGGAGGGGGGAGTAGCAGGGCAACATGGTTGGTAGCAGGGCAGCATGGGGGGTAGCAGGGCAGCATGGGGAGGGGGTAGCAGGGCAACATGGGGAGCAGGGCAACATGGGGGGGGATCAGGGCAACATGGGGAGCAGGGCAACATGGGGGGGATCAGGGCAACATGGGGAGCAGGGCAACATGGGGGGAGCAGGGCAACATTGGGGGGAGCAGGGCAACATTGGGGGGAGCAAGGCAACATTGGGGGGAGCAGGGCAACATGGGGAGCAGGGCAACATTGGTGCTTAGCAAGGCAATATGGAGGGGGTAGCAGGGCAACATGGGGGGAGGTAACAGGGCAACATGGAGAGTAGCAGGGCAACATGGTGCCCAGTGAACAAAAACATTATCCAACATTTTTTAACGTTATATAACGTTTTTCTACATGGGGGTGTGGGGGGGGGTAGCAGGGCAGCATGGGGGGGGGGGAGCAGGGCAGCATGGCGGTGGCAGGGCATCATGGGGGGTAGCAGGGCAGCATGGGGGGGGGGGGGGGTAGCAGGGCAGCATGGGGGGGGGCAGGGCAGCATGGGGGGGTAGCAGGGGAGCATGGGGGGTGGCAGGGCAGCATGGGGGGGGGGGGGGGGGTAGCAGGGCAGCATGGGGGGGGTAGCAGGGCAGCATGGGGGTGGCAGGGCAGCATGGGGGGTAGCAGGGCAGCATAGGGGTAGCAGGGCAGCATGGGGGGGTAGCAGGGCAGCCAGGGGGGGGGGGGGTAGCAGGGCAGCATGGGGGGGGGGTAGCAGGGCAGCATGGGGGGGGGTAGCAGGGCAGCATGGGGGGTAGCAGGGCAGCATGGGGGATGGCAGGGCAGCATGGGGGTAGCAGGGCAGCATGGGGGGTAGCAGGGCAGCATGGGGGGTAGCAGGGCAGCATGGGGGTAGCAGGGCAGCATGGGGGTAGCAGGGCAGCATGGGGGGGGGGTAGCATGGGGGGTAGCAGGGCAGCATGGGGGGTAGCAGGGCAGCATGGAGGGTAGCAGGGCATCATGGGGGGTAGCAGGGCAGCATGGGGGTGGCAGGGCAGCATGGGGGGTAGCAGGGCAGCATGGGGGGTACCGGGGCAGTATGGGGGGTAGCAGGGCAGCATGTGGGTAGCAGGACAGCATGGGGGGGGGGGGGTAGCAGGGCAGCATGTGGGGTGGCAGGGCAGCATGGGGGGGGTAGCAGGGCGGCATGGGGGTAGCAGGGCAGAATGGGGGGTAGCAGGGCAGCATGGGGGGGGGTAGCAGGGCGGCATGGGGGTAGTAGGGCAGCATGGGGGGGGGGGGGTAGCAGGGCAGCATTGGGGGGGGGAGTAGCAGGGCATCATGGGGGGTAGCAGGGCAGCATGGGGGGTAGCAGGGCAGAATGGGGGGTAGCAGGGCAGCATGGGGGGGGGGTGGCAGGGCAGCATGGGGGTAGCAGGGCAGCATGGGGGGGGGCGGGGGGGGGGGGTAGCAGGGCAGCATGGGGGTGGCAGGGCAGCATTGGTGTAGCAGGGCAGCATGGGGGGTAGCAGGGCAGCATGGGGGGGTAGCAGGGCAGCATGGGGGGGTAGCAGGGCAGCATCGGGGTAGCAGGGCAGCATGGGGGGTAGCAGGGCAGCATGGGGGGTTGCAGGGCAGCATGGGGGTAGCAGGGCAGAATGGGGGGGTAGCAGGGCAGCATGGGGGGGGTGGCAGGGCAGCATGGGGGTAGCAGGGCAGCATGGGGGGGTAGCAGGGCAGCATGGGGGGGTAGCAGGGCAGCATGGGGGTAGTAGGGCAGCATGGGGGGGGGGGGGTAGCAGGGCAGCATTGGGGGGGGGAGTAGCAGGGCGGCATGGGGGTAGTAGGGCAGCATGGGGGGGGGGGGTAGCAGGGCAGCATTGGGGGGGGGGAGTAGCAGGGCATCATGGGGGGTAGCAGGGCAGCATGGGGGGTAGCAGGGCAGAATGGGGGGTAGCAGGGCAGCATGGGGGGGGGGTGGCAGGGCAGCATGGGGGTAGCAGGGCAGCATGGGGGGGGGCGGGGGGGGGGGGGTAGCAGGGCAGCATGGGGGTGGCAGGGCAGCATTGGTGTAGCAGGGCAGCATGGGGGGGGGGGGTAGCAGGGCAGCATGTGGGGTGGCAGGGCAGCATGGGGGGGGTAGCAGGGCGGCATGGGGGTAGCAGGGCAGAATGGGGGGTAGCAGGGCAGCATGGGGGGGGGTAGCAGGGCGGCATGGGGGTAGTAGGGCAGCATGGGGGGGGGGGGGTAGCAGGGCAGCATTGGGGGGGGGGGAGTAGCAGGGCATCATGGGGGGTAGCAGGGCAGCATGGGGGGTAGCAGGGCAGAATGGGGGGTAGCAGGGCAGCATGGGGGGGGGTAGCAGGGCGGCATGGGGGTAGTAGGGCAGCATGGGGGGGGGGGGGTAGCAGGGCAGCATTGGGGGGGGGGGGAGTAGCAGGGCATCATGGGGGGTAGCAGGGCAGCATGGGGGGTAGCAGGGCAGAATGGGGGGTAGCAGGGCAGCATGGGGGGGGGGTGGCAGGGCAGCATGGGGGTAGCAGGGCAGCATGGGGGGGGGCGGGGGGGGGGGGGTAGCAGGGCAGCATGGGGGTGGCAGGGCAGCATTGGTGTAGCAGGGCAGCATGGGGGGTTGCAGGGCAGCATGGGGGTAGCAGGGCAGAATGGGGGGGTAGCAGGGCAGCATTGGGGGGGGGGCAGCATGGAGGGGTAGCAGGGCAGCATGGGGGTAGCAGGGCAGAATGGGGGGGGGGGGGGTAGCAGGGCAGCATGGGGGGGGGTGGCAGGGCAGCATGGGGGTAGCAGGGCAGCATGGGGGGGGGGGGGGTAGCAGGGCAGCATGGGGGGGGGGTGGCAGGGCAGCATGGGGGTAGCAGGGCAGCATGGGGGGTAGCAGGGCAGCATGGGGGGGTAGCAGGGCAGCATGGGGGTAGTAGGGCAGCATGGGGGGGGGGGTAGCAGGGCAGCATTGGGGGGGGGAGTAGCAGGGCATCATGGGGGGTAGCAGGGCAGCATGGGGGGTAGCAGGGCAGAATGGGGGGTAGCAGGGCAGCATGGGGGGGGGGGTGGCAGGGCAGCATGGGGGTAGCAGGGCAGCATGGGGGGGGCGGGGGGGGGGGTAGCAGGGCAGCATGGGGGTGGCAGGGCAGCATTGGTGTAGCAGGGCAGCATGGGGGGTAGCAGGGCAGCATGGGGGGGTAGCAGGGCAGCATGGGGGGGTAGCAGGGCAGCATGGGGGGGGGGGGTGGCAGGGCAGCATGGGGGTAGCAGGGCAGCATGGGGGGGTAGCAGGGCAGCATGGGGGGGTAGCAGGGCAGCATGGGGGGTAGCAGGGCAGCATGGGGGGGTAGCAGGGCAGCATGGGGTAGCAGGGCAGCATGGGGGTAGCAGGGCAGCATGGGGGGTAGCAGGGCAGCATGGGGGTAGCAGGGCAGCATGGGGGGTTGCAGGGCAGCATTGGGGTAGCAGGGCAGCATTGGGGTAGCAGGACAGCATGGGGGTGTAGCAGGGCAGCATGGGGGGGGTAGTAGGGCAGCATGGGGGGTAGCAGGGCAGCATGGGGGGGTAGCAGGGCAGCATGGGGGGGTAGCAGGGCAGCATTTGGGTAGCAGGGCAGCATGGGGGTAGCAGGGCACTATGGGGGGGGCGGGGGGGGGGGGGGGTAGCAGGGCAGCATGGGGGTGGCAGGGCAGCATTGGTGTAGCAGGGCAGCATGGGGGGTAGCAGGGCAGCATGGGGGGGTAGCAGGGCAGCATGGGGGGGGGTAGCAGGGCAGCATTGGGGTAGCAGGGCAGCATGGGGGGTAACAGGGCAGCATGGGGGGTAGCAGGGCAGCATGGGGGGGGGGTAGCAGGGCAGCATGGGGGGGTAGCAGGGCAGCATGGGGGGGTAGCAGGGCAGCATGGGGGGTAGCAGGGCAGCATGGGGGGGTAGCAGGGCAGCATGGGGTAGCAGGGCAGCATGGGGGTAGCAGGGCAGCATGGGGGGTAGCAGGGCAGCATGGGGGTAGCAGGGCAGCATGGGGGGGTAGCAGGGCAGCATTGGGGTAGCAGGGCAGCATTGGGGTAGCAGGGCAGCATGGGGGTGTAGCAGGGCAGCATGGGGGGGTAGTAGGGCAGCATGGGGGGTAGCAGGGCAGCATGGGGGGGTAGCAGGGCAGCATGGGGGGGTAGCAGGGCAGCATTTGGGTAGCAGGGCAGCATGGGGGTAGCAGGGCAGCATGGGGGGTAACAGGGCAGCATGGGGGGGTAGCAGGGCAGCATGGGGGGGTAGCAGGGCAGCATTGGGGTAGCAGGGCAGCCTCGGGGTGTAGCAGGGCAGCATCGGGGTAGCAGGGCAGCATGGGGGGTAGCAGGGCAGCATGGGGGGGTAGCAGGGCAGCATGGGGGGGAGGGGTAGCAGGGCAGCATGGGGGGGTAGCAGGGCAGCATGGGGGGGTAGCAGGGCAGCATGGGGGGGTAGCAGGGCAGCATGGGGGGGTAGCAGGGCAGCATGGGGTAGCAGGGCAGCATGGGGTAGCAGGGCAGCATGGGGGGGGGTAGCAGGGCAGCATGGGAGGTAGCAGGGCAGAATGGGGGGTAGCAGGGCAGCATGGGGGGGAGCAGGGCAGCATGGGGGGGTAGCAGGGCAGCATGGGGTAGCAGGGCAGCATGGGGGTAGCAGGGCAGCATGGGGGGGTAGCAGGGCAGCATGGGGGGGTAGAAGGGCAGCATGGGGGGTAGCAGGGCAGCATGGGGGGGTAGCAGGGCAGCATGGGGTAGCAGGGCAGCATGGGGGTAGCAGGGCAGCATGGGGGTAGCAGGGCAGCATGGGGGGTAGCAGGGCAGCATGGGGGTAGCAGGGCAGCATGGGGGGTAGCAGGGCAGCATTGGGGTAGCAGGGCAGCATGGGGTAGCAGGGCAGCATGGGGTAGCAGGGCAGCATGGGGGGTGGCAGGGCAGCATGGGGGTAGCAGGGCAGCATGGGGGGTAACAGGGCAGCATGGGGGGTAGCAGGGCAGCATGGGGGGGGGGGGGTAGCAGGGCAGCATGGGGGGGTAGCAGGGCAGCATGGGGGGGTAGCAGGGCAGCATGGGGGGTAGCAGGGCAGCATGGGGGGGTAGCAGGGCAGCATGGGGTAGCAGGGCAGCATGGGCAGGGTAGCAGGGTAGCATGGGCAGGGTAGCAGGGTAGCAGGGCAGCATGGGGGTGGCAGGGCAGCATGGGGGGTAGCAGGGCAGCATGGGGGGTACCGGGGCAGCATGGGGGGTAGCAGGGTAGCATGTGGGTAGCAGGGCAGCATGGGGGGGGGGGGTAGCAGCGCAGCATGTGGGGTGGCAGGGCAGCATGGGGGGGGGGTAGCAGCGCAGCATGTGGGGTAGCAGGGCAGCATGGGGGGTAGCAGGGCCCCTTTGGCGGGTAGCAGGGCAACATGGGGGGGTAGCAGGGCAGCATGGGGGGGTAGCAGGGCAGCATTGGGGTAGCAGGGCAGCATGGGGGGTAGCAGGGCAGCATGGGGGGGTAGCAGGGCAACATGGGGGGAGCAGGGCAACATTGGGGGGGTAGCAGGGCAGCATGGGGGATAGCAGGGCCACTTTTGGGGGTAGCAGGGCAGCATGGGGGGCGGGGGGTAGCCGGGCAGCTTGGGGGGGGCAGGGCAACATGGGGGGGGGGTAGGAAGGCAGCATGGGGGGGGTAGCAGGTCAGCATGGGGGGGGTAACAGGGCAACATGGGGAGCAGGGCAACATGGGGGGAGCAGGGCAACATTGGGGGTAGCAGGGCAACATGGGGAGCAGGGCAACATTGGTGCTTAGCAAGGCAATATTGAGGGGGTAGCAGGGCAACATGGGGGGAGGTAACAGGGCAACATGGAGGGTAGCAGGGCAACATGGTGCCCAGTGAGCAAAAAAAATTATCCAACATTTTTTAACGTTATATAACGTTTCTCTACGGCTCCTTACTATGGCATAATGTTATATGAAGTTTTACAAAGTTATTTGGACATGAAATAATGTTTTCTTGTTAGCTGGGAGGGGCCGGGCAACATTGGGGAGCATTGCAACATTGGAGGTAGTCGGGACACATGGGTGCTTAGCAAGGCAATATGGAGGGGGTGGCAAGGCAACACCCATAAGTCCTTTATTGGAGCTTTAGCTACCCCATTACTTAATAAAGTGAGTACAATAAATCAATCTATGAATAACACTGTATACATTTGTAAGTTTCCTCATTTCTTTACAAAACATTTGCACTGTTGCACTTTAAGGTTCAGAACTCAGAAAAAACACCATCAGACCTATCATACATATTGCAATTCCTTCTGGACTAATGTCTGAACGAGCCATCAGAAAGGTTGCTACAGCCTGAGCCACATGGAGAATCCTGTGATGTTCCCTTTGAACCATGTTATGTAACCCATAGAAGTACAAGTAACAGAAGTACTCACCACCTGGAGAAGGGGTGGACCCTGCTGACGTGTCCGCATCATAGTCTCTAGCTGCAAACAGAGCATATATCTCAGCATCAGATCATCTAATATCATTATTGAAGTTTGTCATACATTTAAACTGTGAGGTAAACACAGTCAACATTAAAATGTGTTTAGCCTACACATATTATCTACTATTTTCATCATAAGATATTTTCATTAATTAGGTTTTTAGAAGCCATGAAATGTATAAAGACCAAAAAAGGAACTTTACTTCAAGCAGCATTATGTGATGAGAAAGCTTTCATTATTGGGAATGTTTATCTAGCTGTAATTCCCTGGTTACACTTTGTTGCCCCCAACTGTTACTGAAGCAGCACTCCCTGCAGATGGACCTCACTCAGACTGTTACTGCAGCAGCAGTAAGCGTTCTGCCTATAGAGGGGAACTCCCTGCAGATAGACCTCACTCAGACTGTTACTGCAGCAGCAGTAAGCGTTCTGCCTATAGAGGGGAACTCCCTGCAGATAGACCTCACTCAGACTGTTACTGCAGTAGCAGTAAGCGTTCTGCCTATAAAGGGGAACTCCCTGCAGATAGACCTCACTCAGACTGTTACTGCAGCAGCAGTAAGCGTTCTTCCTATAGAGGAGAACTCCCTGCAGATAGACCTCACTCAGACTGTTACTGCAGCAGCAGTAAGCGTTCTGCCTATAGAGGAGAACTCCCTGCAGATAGACCTCACTCAGACTGTTACTGCAGCAGCAGTGAGCATTCTGCCTATAGAGGGGAACTCCCTGCAGATAAAGCTCACTCAGACTGTGACTGCAGCAGCAGTAAGCGTTCTGCCTATAGGAGAACTCCCTGCAGATAGACCTCACTCAGGCTTATATGAAGACAATATGTGAAGTCATTACTACTTCCTAGCATTGCACCATGCGCCTGCAATGAAGTCATTACAACTTCCTATTCAGCTCATCAACCCAAAACTGGGGCCATGAGGTGAAATGAAGTCAATACAAATTCCTGCCACAACACAGACTCAACCCCCCCCCCCTGAATGGCAACACCAACAAAGGCAAGAATAGTCATAAGGCAGGGCATTTTTAGGATTGGGAGTCTTGGTAGTTCTAATACCAGAAATAGAGGCCAACCTCAACTCAAAGTTCAGCTTATCTTTGCTTTTCTGGTACCATCACCAAGGTTATCCCATAGTTGGGCCCCTCTATAGAGAGGTGCCTTTGAATATCCACATTGCATTGATGCAGGGCTGGTAAAGTAGTAGTAACCACAATGTGGGAGTAAATCAGCCATGGAATGATGCATGAATGCAGCACTGGTAATATACCATTAATCACAAGGTGAGAGTACATCAACCCTGGCATGATGCACTGGTAATGCAGCACTGGTAATGTAACCACAATGTGGGAGTGCATCAACTCTGGCATGATGCATGAATGCAGCACTGGTAATATACCATTAATCACAAGGTGAGAGTACATCAACCCTGGCATGATGCACTGGTAATGCAGCACTGGTAATGTAACCACAATGTGGGAGTGCATCAACTCTGGCATGATGCATGAATGCAGCACTGGTAATATACCATTAATCACAAGGTGAGAGTACATCAACCCTGGCATGATGCACTGGTAATGCAGCACTGGTAATGTAACCACAATGTGGGAGTGCATCAACTCTGGCATGATGCATGAATGCAGCACTGGTAATATACCATTAATCACAAGGTGAGAGTACATCAACCCTGGCATGATGCACTGGTAATGCAGCACTGGTAATGTAACCACAATGTGGGAGTGCATCAACTCTGGCATAATGCATGAATGCAGCACTGGTAATGTAACAACAATGTGGGAGTGCATCAACTCTGGCATGATGCATGAATGCAGCACTGGTAATGTAACCACAATGTGGGAGCATATCAACTCTGGCATGATGCATGAATGCAGCACTGGTAATGTAACCACAATGTGGGAGCGCATCAACTCTGGCATGATGCGTGAATGCAGCACTGGTAATGTAACCACAATGTGGGAGCGCATCAACTCTGGCATGATGCGTGAATGCAGCACTGGTAATGTAACCACAATGTGAGAGCGCATCAACTCTGGCATGATGCATGAATGCAGCACTGGTAATGTAACCACAATGTGGGAGTGCATCAACTCTGGCATGATGCTTGAATGCAGCACTGGTAATGTAACCACAATGTGGGAGTGCATCAACTCTGGCATGATGCGTGAATGCAGCACTGGTAATGTAACCACAATGTGGGAGTGCATCAACTCTGGCATGATGCGTGAATGCAGCACTGGTAATGTAACCACAATGTGGGAGTGCATCAACTCTGGCATGATGCGTGAATGCAGCACTGGTAATGTAACCACAATGTGGGAGTGCATCAACTCTGGCATGATGCATGAATGCAGCACTGGTAATGTAACCACAATGTGAGAGTGCATCAACTCTGGCATGATGCATGAATGCAGCACTGGTAATATACCATTAATCACAAGGTGAGAGTACATCAACCCTGGCATGATGCACTGGTAATGCAGCACTGGTAATGTAACCACAATGTGGGAGTGCATCAACTCTGGCATGATGCATGAATGCAGCACTGGTAATATACCATTAATCACAAGGTGAGAGTACATCAACCCTGGCATGATGCACTGGTAATGCAGCACTGGTAATGTAACCACAATGTGGGAGTGCATCAACTCTGGCATGATGCATGAATGCAGCACTGGTAATATACCATTAATCACAAGGTGAGAGTACATCAACCCTGGCATGATGCACTGGTAATGCAGCACTGGTAATGTAACCACAATGTGGGAGTGCATCAACTCTGGCATAATGCATGAATGCAGCACTGGTAATGTAACAACAATGTGGGAGTGCATCAACTCTGGCATGATGCATGAATGCAGCACTGGTAATGTAACCACAATGTGGGAGCATATCAACTCTGGCATGATGCATGAATGCAGCACTGGTAATGTAACCACAATGTGGGAGCGCATCAACTCTGGCATGATGCGTGAATGCAGCACTGGTAATGTAACCACAATGTGGGAGCGCATCAACTCTGGCATGATGCGTGAATGCAGCACTGGTAATGTAACCACAATGTGAGAGCGCATCAACTCTGGCATGATGCATGAATGCAGCACTGGTAATGTAACCACAATGTGGGAGTGCATCAACTCTGGCATGATGCTTGAATGCAGCACTGGTAATGTAACCACAATGTGGGAGTGCATCAACTCTGGCATGATGCGTGAATGCAGCACTGGTAATGTAACCACAATGTGGGAGTGCATCAACTCTGGCATGATGCGTGAATGCAGCACTGGTAATGTAACCACAATGTGGGAGTGCATCAACTCTGGCATGATGCGTGAATGCAGCACTGGTAATGTAACCACAATGTGGGAGTGCATCAACTCTGGCATGATGCATGAATGCAGCACTGGTAATGTAACCACAATGTGAGAGTGCATCAACTCTGGCATGATGCATGAATGCAGCACTGGTGATGTAACCACAATGTGAGAGTGCATCAACCCTGCATGATGCATGAATGCAGCACTGGTAATGTAACCACAATGTGGGAGTGCATCAACACAACTAAGATTCCCTCTCCCAATCATTGGTCCTAAACTAAGATTCCCTCTCCCCAACATTGGTCATTAACTAAGATTCCCTCTCCCCAAAGCTGGTCCTTAACTAAGCTTCCCTCTCCCCAACATTGGTCCTTAACTAAGATTCCCTCTCCCCAATGTTGCGTCACATTGTCAGTCCTTAATTAAGATTATAATTATATAATAGACACAACTAGAACGACCAAACATTTGTTTTAAAATGGCTTTTATTTTACCATGTTGTATTATAGCGATTACAACGTTTTGGCTGGATTAGCCTTCATCAGGTGATCAATTAAGATTCCCTCTCCCCATCATTGGTCCTTAACTAAGATTCCCTCTCCCCAACATTGGTCCTTAACTAAGATTCCCTTTCCCCAACACTGTGTCACATTGTCGGTCCTTAACTAAGATTCCCTCGCCTCAACGTTGTGTCACATCGTCAGTCCTTAACTAAGATTACCTCTCCCCAACGTTGTGTCACATCGTCAGTCCTTAACTAAGATTCCCTCTCCCCAACGTTGCGTCACATCCACTGCATGAGCCGTCTACTTTCTAGTCCTTTAATACATGCTTTTTGTTGCAGGAAAGGTGCTTGAAGTGGGACCCGCACCTTGTCAGCAACTCCCAGCAGCTTTCTCCTACTTTAAGCACCTTCCTACTTGCCTGCAACTTAACAATTCACCTGAAGTCTATTAAAGTTGACCAGCAACTTTCCTGCAGTTTAAATCAACATGTATAACACTGGGGAAGCTGGAGGGTTATAATGCCGGGGGAGGGAGGGTTGTGAGGCCGGGAGAGGGAGGGTTGTGAGGCCGGGAGAGGGAGGGTTGTGAGGCCGGGAGAGGGAGGGTTGTGAGGCCGGGAGAGGGAGGGTTGTTAGGCCGGGAGAGGGAGGGTTGTAAGGCCGGGAGAGGGAGGGTTGTGAGGCCGGGAGAGGGAGGGTTGTGAGGCCGGGAGAGGGAGGGTTGTGAGGCCGGGAGAGGGGGGGTTGTGAGGCTGGGAGAGGGAGGGTTGTGAGGCCGGGAGTGGCAGGGTTGTGTGGCCGTGTTTGGTTCACTATAAGGCCGCGAGTAGGTAGCATATGACACCTTGTACGCGCCCTGGAAGTGCAGCTAGCTGGTGGAGAGGTGTGGCCGTGTTTGGTTCACTATAAGGCCGCCAGTAGGTAGCATATGACACCTTGTACGCGCTCTGGAAGTGCAGCTAGCTGGGGGAGAGGTGTGGCAGTCTGCACTCTATGACTGCCAATACTACACTGATCCGCTTCAGTGCACATGAGGGGTCATGTGACCACCTCTAGCCAATCACAGGGAGGTCTCGTGGCGGTCACGTGACCGTGACCACACTCCCTTTATAATGGGGGTGCTGCTGGGGGTGCTCTTCACTTCACTACTGCCTGGACTACTGGACACATCTCCTGCTGCTGCAACCTATCTGCTGCCTGCTGAACCTCTGCCCAACTGACTGCCCAGCTGCCCACCTGACTGCCCACCTAACAGGACCCAGCCCCAGCCCCAGCCCCAGCCTCAGCCCCAGCCTCCAGCAAACGGCCCCAGCACCCAGCACCCGGCCCCAGCCTCCAGACCCAGCCCCAGCCACCCTTCTTCCCAGAAATATCCCCAAAAAGATGACCCCCCCCTTGAATATAAAACAAATAAAATACAAATATTTCACCAGAAAAAAGGGGTATTTTTATATACAAATACCCCTGTCCATATTGCACCAAATATAAGCAGCTTTAAGCGTAACTCCAAGTCATGGTTTAATCTAATTTCTGCAACTTTAAGCAAAACCCCAAGTCATGGTTTAATCTTATTTCTGCAATTTTAAGCAAATCTCCAAGTCATGGTTTAATCTCATTTCTGCAACTTTAAGCAAAGCTCCAAGTCATGGTTTAAACTTAATTTTGCAACTTTAAGCAAAACTCCAAGTCATGATTTAATCTAGTTCCTGCAACTTTAAGCAACTTTTGTTACGGCCATTCAGCGCGCCTCAAGCTGCTTAAAGTTGCAGGAGAGTCCGGGTTTTTGGCACTTTAATCGTTGCTGACAAGTTCGCTTAAAGTTGCTTAAAGTTGCTTTAAGTTGCTTAATCTCAGACATTAAGCAACTTTAAGCAATGCGTAAAGCCGTCACAATTAGACGTCTTATGCAGTGTCAGGGGACCCATCACTATTACAAAGAGGGGTCCCCTGACCAGGCTTGCTCCATATTCTATGCATTAAAAAGCTACATACATACCTATATGGACATGATGAACACAAATACATCATTTAAATCGAAAATAAAAATCTACCGAAAATGAACTCCTAACCCATCTTTAAACCCTACGTAGCAGCAGCT
This sequence comes from Harmothoe impar, assembly GCA_947462335.1. NCBI lineage: Eukaryota > Metazoa > Annelida > Polychaeta > Phyllodocida > Polynoidae > Harmothoe > Harmothoe impar. The sequence continues at coordinate 8,293,387 of OX381718.1, read as the reverse complement.
GCTTGAATGCTAATTAGAACTTTCATTTAATACCAAACATGCATGTATAAGGAACAGCTTATACAAGGGTTTCTGGAAGTATACTACAGTCCTAAAGTCAACGAGAATCTCTGTGCAGCTTATATAATATGTAAATGTAAGGGTTTTACCGTACTTGTGTGAGGGTTTCACACTTTTGTGGATGATTCTCAACTTATGTTTCTGGAAAGCATGGAATGCATGCACACCAAATAAGCTATTTCACAATTTCTCATTACCCCTTAATATATACAAATTTTTCATGGGCTACAACATGTACAAATATACCAGTCCCCGCACCTGATCCTCATAGGAGACGTGACCTCCGCTTTAAAACATGTGAATTGATCATTTCTTATATATTTCCACTCTCAGTCAGTTTCATAATAAGGGGTCTTTTCCGGATAAACTTTATAGATTCTCAAGTAAACAGTCATTTTTCTGTAGGAATTTTAAAAAGGGCTGGTTTTTAAAGGAGTGTCCAATTTGATATTAACAATATGTGATTGACTGACAAGTGGTTCTTTCACTCGCCCTGGAGTGGAATGTTGTATGCAAACTGATGATGCATATTGCTTTAATAAACTGATAAAGGGGCGTTTTGATAAGGCTGGAATGATATCAATGGTTTCTCTAACAAGGGCCTCTCAAAATTGACAATTTATCTTATAAAGGTTTTTTGTTCTCCCAGAATTGGTGGATAAGGGATGTTGCAGGACCAGGACAAACATGCATTAAATAATTCTTCATACATGTACTCACAATTTCAATCAGTGATCTCAGGCAGGCCTGGGTGTGCCTTTCAGCTCAGGATTGCTTGACGCTTCACTTCTCCAAAACACCAGAAACTGTCAAAACAAAAGGATCAATTTTGTATGAACCTAGCTCAGCTTCTGATTCAGCGATGTAAGAAATTCATCCACTATTGTAAAGCTGAGATTGTGGGGGTATCAGTATATTTCTATCAGTTACTGAGTGAGAGAGTCAGGGCCATCCCTATATTTTAGGATGCTACCATGCCATCCCTACACATTTTAGGACGTCACCAGGCCATCCCTACATATTCTAGGACGCTACCAGGCCATCCCAACACATTTTAGAATGTCACCAACCTGTCCCTACATATTCTAGGATTTCACCTGACCATCGGTACAAGTTCCATGACTCCATGAGACATTCCCAAAGCGCTCTCTGACATCACCAGAGTGACCCTGCTGGAAGATAACTCCCCTTAGGCCACTTAAAATTGATGATCAGCTTTGCGGAATCTTTTATTTTGCACCACTTTTTTTTTCTGGAGGTGCGGGAGGGTCTTTTCCTTTGTTTTTAGAATATTGAGGGTCGGTACATTGAGATAAGTTCTAAATTGCCGTTTAAATTTTGTTTCTACCTCAATTAATAGTCAAGATAATCATTATTTTACAAAATGTAATGTAAAATTTTCATAGATGCGGTCATTTTGCCCTTTTTTTTCTCAAAAGTTGAAAAAAAGAACCAATGCGGCCCTTTTTGAGGGGAGCGCGGGGTGTCCGCAAAGTTGATAATCAACTTTAAGTGGCCTTACCTTAGCATTTTTCTGTCGGGCAATTATTCAACACCAAAAAACCCTACCTTTTAAATGTGTATTTTTCACTCCATCCTGCCCACTACTATCCTTTTTAGGGTTTTTTCTATGTGCTTACAGGTAACAATCTCACCCGCTCAAGATGCTACCTCACATATGTTGCTTGGTGACCTCACAAATCTTGTGACCAACATTATTTACTGTGGCTATAGGGCTAGAACTATGGCCTGACACACTTGTAATATAAGGGCCTCCCAGGCATCCACGCACCTATTGCCCTGCCCCACCCCACGGTTACATCTGACTCTCTACCCAGGATATGGACTTGCTGTATCTATAGTCCCCAGGACTATGATTGTAGTATCCAGCACTATGATTGTAGTCCCCAGCACTATCATTGTAGTCCCCAGCACTATGATTGTAGTCCCCAGCACTATGATTGTAGTCTCCAGGACTATGTTTGTAGTCCACATCACTATGATTGTAGTCTCGAGGACTAGGTTTGTGGTCCCCTGGACTTTGCTTGAGCCCCTGCCTACTAACAATTCTAAGTACTGAATGATACAGCAAAGTATTGTGGACTAAAGGTGTAGTCCCTAGCACTATGTTTTATAGTCCTGAGGAGAATTTTTCAAGTCTGGAAATAAGGTATCTAAAGACTTTAAATGTAGCTTTTAAGTGGAATATTGTTTTTGAATAGTAGTAAGCACCCTAAATCTAGGAGGGGCAGGGGCATGGACAATTCTGAAAATCTGTAAGCCAAATGCTGCATCCCACTTCCTTCTGTCATATATAATGCTCATCTAATTAGAGGAACAGATCCTCCCACCCCGTGAATAAACATCTCTATGGATCTGGACAAATCATAAGGATGGACTTTTTTTCCTCAAAAGTGTAGGAAATTCTACAACTGTAGGAGGAATCAAATCCCTGTATAAAGAGACCACCCCCCCCCCCCCCTGACTCCTCACGCAACCACTGGGCGGTAGGTCACCGCGCTTGTTCCGCGCGGCAGGCTAGGGACCCATAGCGGGTAACTGGCGCAGCAGCCACTGTAGTCCCCTGCATTACATTGGATGCAGTAATCTGCTGCCCCTGTGACTTCATGACAGCTTCCATCTTTCATCTCTCCACCTGTACTGATATGGGAATGGACTAGACATACTTCCAGACCCTATAAACCATGCCTGATTAAAGCTGGTAATACTAAGTTTGTTTATGACTTCCACCATAATCAATTCTGCATGTAACAGAAACAATAACACTGACTACAAGGGTTACTCCCCTGTATGGATCATCTGTTAGGTCAAAACATTTGGGAAGGTTTGTCCTCTTTGTGGTTTACCATTTGTTTTGGGCTGCAACATGTATAGATTAGATGCTCGAACATACATTCAAACGATTGATCAATCAGCGATCTTAGTCAGGCCTTTCAGTGTTCTGCTGACAATAGATCCACGGTAACCTCTCCAAAACACCAGACACTGTTTAAAAGAAAGAATCAATGAAACTTTTTTAGTTTCTAAAATCTAAAATGATAATTTGATTAATTAAAATGAATATTATTTGTAATCTACAATACCTTATCTACACACATGGAAGAATGCATTGTCAAAGGGAATTGTGACCGGCACATGAGAAGTCTCAAGTCTCAGAAGAAAACAATGATATGTGCTCAGAATGTGATAAAGGATTTAGTAGTCTTGTGGTGTGTATGTGCAAATTGTTTGCCACACTGAGAAAACACTTAAGGTGTGAATCCTCATGCAGACAATTCTCGAAGAAACACAAATTTATACACCTCACGTGCATTCACTGTTCATTGCCACTGCTCCGCATTCAGACAGTAGCACACCAAACAGTCCCAGATTTCCAATACCTGATTTGAACAGTCCTATTCCAGTATTTACGCACACACCAAGTCTCCTATGTGCACCAGCGTCTGCCTCTCCGAGTGTATCATCTCTAAATGGCAATTTTGCCTTCTTTATGGAAGTGACCCAGTTACACGCATGCACAGTCAGACCGGTGAACATCTGGTGACTCGTCCCGCCTTCCCATTATATCCAAGAAACAAGTGTATTTCTTGTTACAAAAACATATTCATACCAAGATATATATAAACACAATGTTTTCAAAGTCTGATTCAAATAAGCTAGGGTGGCTCAACTGTTGCCATATGAAAGTTAGATTGCAGCCATCCAATGTTAACTTCAGAAGATGCAACAGGATGCAATGATAAGCATTGTGACGGCACCCTGGACAAATCCCTGTGGTGTTGCTCAAGCAGACTTAATTTTGCTGTGGATGTGTTTTAAAAAGGCCCACCATAAGTTAAACAGCTTGAAGTAATTAAGCCTCTATGAGATGGGGGTGGCAGTGTGACCAATGTTTCCGGTAGAATTGACATAAAGAACAACTGATATACAGACATGCACACATCACATACTAGCTCAGTCCTGTCAGACCGGTGCCTCTGGACCTATAGTAGGGTGATTTACAATACCATATACTGTACATTCCATAGAACTCTACAACAATTCAAGCTATGTGACAATAAGCTACATGTTTTCGGGTAAGGCCCCCATGATTATTGCTCATTACTATATAACTAATTATGCGCATTACACATATCATTTTCATTTAGGTACAAATATCTCGCAATATGATATTTCACACACAGAAAAGTGAGAGTCATTGCCGCTAAAACTACCCTCACCTGAGGCACTGCCTGACTCTCAGGTGAGGGTAGTTTTAGCGACAATGACTCTCACTTTTCTGAGGGTGTTGCTGTCTGTGAATTAGTTGTAAATGTGTGAGACTTCATATAACCTGAACATATCTCCCCACCGGCACAGTACAGTGGGTTTTTTTCCCCATAATTAGAGGCAATCTATAATACTAATCTATCTAGCTTCGTGCTAAAGCATGGTCAGAGAAAGGGCTGATAAAGGGACAGTATATGGGGTTTTCATGGTCCAATAATATGCATCACATGGAGTCAATTATCCAATCATCTTCTTATTGTTTCCCCATCATATTAACATATCTGTGGATATCTCTACTATAAAAGCATATCATATTGATATTACTATTATTAGATACTGATTTATTATGTTGGTGAGAGCTTTTTTTTTTAAAGAAATTTTCCTTTTACACCGAAAGACCCATACTGTGTAGGTTGTCAGACATTTGTCTAAGGTTCAGCATCGCAGGGTATGCATTTCTGTATATTTAAAATGTATTAATAATGACACAGGAATTAAACAGCAGACCAGGGAGAGCCCTGACAGCACAGACATTTTCACCCATGGGGGGAGGGGCATAAAAAAGTCTCCCAGCGAAAACCCACCATTTATTTATTGGTGTGATATAGATACAGACACTTATATTTGAGTCAAATCACTTACGGCCTGAGCTGTTCTCCTAAATAAAGATATGAACTGATGACATAACAGTTTGATTATTGGTTTCCAAATTTTCCAAAATTTAGATATGAACTTAAATTCATTGACAGTGTGAAAATATATGCATTAATCAACCTCACGAAAAAGGTCCATACAATTTTGTATGACCCCCAATTATTTACATTATTTACATTATGAGCATGAGTGCCTAGCTCCTGCTAAACTAGGAGTATTTAGGAAATTAAAACGGGATTTTGAGGCCAAAGATGATGTGGCAGACGGCCAGCATATTTTGCATGTCACAGAGCGGGTTCTATGCAGGTACTAAGGTGGACAATGAGCAGATCTCTTTCTTTTTCTCACTTACACAATGGCTATGGATCTAAATCTGCCAACTAAATTTTAAACACAGCCGCTCCAGCCAGAGAAAGCGTCCAAAAATGATTCCCGACCCCACAACCCCATCCACACAATTGTTTAATCCTCTAATTTTCTAAAAATTCATAAAAGTATATTGTCCCTCACGTCATCACCTACACAGTGTCATCATTTTTTTTTTTAAAGCAAGCGTATCACAAGTGTCAGTCCTGTGCTGACAACCAAAGCGATATGGCTAAAACACAGGCATGCCACACTTAGTGTGGCAGCAATCCACCAGGCGGCACCGCAACCCTCCCCAGTAGACTAGTACATGATGGTCACACCAGGGGGCAACAGTGTTCAGGTGGAACACCTTGTAACAATAAGTCTAACAACCGGGGGTTGTTCCCCCTATTGACAATACTTTACATGATAAGGATGAGAGGCTAGCTTCTGTTTTAATTAAAATATTTATGAAAAAGCATGGTGTGCACATCACTGAGCCAGTTCTGAGCTGGTACTGAGCCGATCTGAGCAGATCTATTTGTTTTGCTCACTCATACAAAGTTTATGTTTTTGTTAATCTTTTATCAAACTTGCCACATAAATACATCAAGTCTACTTGTACTGACCTTCTGCAAAGCACCCAGGGACTCTTCAGGTCCATGACTAACCTGCTAGTAAAACCACTAGCGTGGGCACGGCCAGCCTCGAGCTCTCCAGGCCCATTACAGCCTTCAGGCTGTACTGGGCCTGGACAATTTTGTATTTAATAATTGTAACCTAGTTAGAAAATGATCCAGGATCCTGGATCATTTCTTAATGAGATAGCTCAACCACTGATTGGTTGGCCTTGGTCACATGATCATGAATAATATAGATATGTTGTGTTTGGCCTCATGGGTTCGAATCCCACCTTGGGAAAAATGTAGGTTCGTTTTTTTACGTTATTTATTTGGCATATTTGAAGCATAAATACCCCTATACTGGCATAGTAATATTACATATTAAATGTTTAGACAGAGAAAATAGTGTAAAGGAGGTGTATTGTACAGCCATCAAAATTTCTACCAATTCTACCAAGGTGGGACTCGAACCCATGATGTCCAGATTGGTGATATCCAGTACAAGTCAGTACATAAGGACTCTCCCAGACTGTATACATACAGTCGGGGTCCGAGACTGGGGCACGGCAGGACAACAGCAGAAAAATTAAAAGATACTCTTTTTTTAAATAAATAAAATCCACAGTGAACAATATTTGATAGATTTCATACCCCAGGCGGCGGTCTTTACCCCCCCCCCCCTCCCTTAAGCTACCCTATATTTTGTGTTATTTAACTTTTCCACTAAACCTCATTAAAATGCTGGACTTGGTTATAATGAAATATAGTTATAACGAATTTTTCACCTGGTCTCAAGGGATTCGTTATAACCAAGTTTTACTGTAAAACTACAAGCAGGGTCTATAGTCAAGGTCAGTTCGATAAAAATAAACAGTTTTTATGCCCCCCTCCTTATACTATCCTATGAATGTAGCTACTATATGTCACTAGACCATCCCTACGTTTCCTAGGACGTCACCAGGCCATTTTCACATGTTCTAAGACGTCACTAGGCTGTTCCTACATGCTCTAGGATGTCACTGGACCATCCCTATGTTTTCCAGGACGTCACTATGCCATTCCTACGTGTTCTAGGACGTCATTAGGCTGTTCCTACATGCTCTAGGATGTCACTAGACCATCCCTATGTTGTCTAGGACGTCACTAGGCCATTCGTACATGTTCTAGGACGTCATTAGGCTGTTCCTACATGCTCTAGGATGTCACTTGACCATCCCTATATCTTCTACGACGTCACTAGGCTATTCCTACACCTTCTTGGACATCACCAGGTGGTCCCAACAAATTCTAGTACATCAACAGGCCATCAGTACAATGACTCCATCAGACCATGCCAGTGTGGTCCATGACAGATCATGATAGAATAATGTGATTTTGCTCAATAGGATGCAATAGGATGGCACCACCATAAATTCTGGATATCTATTCCTGTTAATTGGTACATCAATACTCTCACCACTCTAACCACGTCCACAGCTAGTGTCTCTTATTAGGGAGTGTTCACTTATTAATTACAGGGGGCCAGTGAAATCTCCAGCAGAGGCACAGAAAGAATTATGCCATTCCCCTCCCTCGAGTGTGTGCTAATTATTTTGTGCCCAGCCCTTGGCAAAGGCATTTACAATTTTTGACCCCCCCTCCCATTAGAATATGCTGGTTTTTTTTTTTGCCAAAAGGGGGCATAATTTTTTTGCCCCCGCCCCGCTCTAATTTCAAAGCCACCCTGTAATGTATGAATGAACACTCATTCTTACCGTAACATTCACTGAGTGGCTATATCTATCACCCAAATAAGCCAACCTTTGTTTTTTAAGATGTGTGTATTCTTTTACCCACTTCTCGACTCCCACCCTCTTTGTCATCTACATATATTGTTTGTGTGTGTGTGGGGGGGGGGGGGGGGTAACATGCTGAAGAACTTATGACTACTACCTGAATGTGTGTCTGGGGGTGGTTACTCAATCTAACCCTTCCCCGTGAAAATGAAAAAAAGAAGTTTTTCCATTAACAAATATTATATCAAAATAGGATAACCTTCAAAATATATTCATCATCTACCCCCCTACACTTTTCATACACTACCTAAGTTGTGCCTTATGCGGTTCATACACTGACACCTGAATTTGTGTCTGGGGTGGTTAGATAACTCATTCAATCTCACTCTCCCCCCTCCCTGGAAAATGAAAAAAAAACTATTTTAACGATTTCTTTTTTTCCATTAAAAAATATTTTATCAAGAGAAAATATTCAAAATATATTCATCATCTACCCCACTAGATGTTCCATACACTACCTAAGTTGTGACTGTAGCGGTTCATACACTGACACTATACATAGTGACAGTGTAGTCACATTGTCAACATATTGTCACTATAGTGTCAAGACTAAAATACGTTTTCATTCATTCTTATTCTCCAATCTGATACCTGTGTATATTATCCAACATAGTAAACCAGCATCTAACTTCTGTTCTAATAGGAATATTTACAATTTGAAAGAAGCCACAGAAAGCTGTTCTTGTGGAGATTACTATCCTTGTGTCAAAACGCACGTAGCATGAGCGATAACCCCGGTTCCGAGCGGGTTCCGAGTGCATCACGAGCAAGTCAAATATGTATACTTTTCCTACAAGTAGCCAACATTTATATTTTTGTGAATCTTCTATCAATCTTCCCACATGAATACATCAAGTCTACTCGTACTCACCTTCTCAATAACTGAAGGAATTGGTCCTAAACAGTCAACCCATTTTTAAAGACAGCCACTCTTCAAACCGGAAGTCAGAAAAGGAAGGAGTTCAGGGGTCAGTGTCCACTTTTCTCTTATATCAGAAAATTATCTCTATTTTATTGTGGAAAACACCTAAACTACGATTAGTAGGGCTGGCTAACAATTGTGTAATATATATTTAGGTGATCTATTACGTTTTGGTTGGTCCCTATATTCGAAATGTATTTATATGAAAAATGAGTAAATTACCGCTTTAGTGATACACTTAGGTCAGGAGGTTTTTTTCCAGCTGGTGCCATATCAAACTAGTGTCACTTTTACTTATTTACTGGGGTGGTATATTTATTACCAAAAATAAAGTATAGGAATATTTAGTGGGGGACCACATGTTTAGATGGGTATATGTGTATTTAGTTGTAAAACGTTTACTCCTCATAAAAGTACCCCCCTTTATAGATTCCCTACTCCTCTCCCACCCCCTAGAAAAATCCCAAGACCCCACTAACACCTTCCTAACACTCCTCCCTCTATAATTTCGTTAGGCCAATGAAAAATATGGGCTACTTCTTAAAAAATCCATTTACCCCTCAAATTAGGCACAAAAAAAAGAGACTCCAATGAAGATGATGGCCTGAGTAAAATGACACATCAAATTTGACAAATTCTCTTTTTCCTGACATTAATATATTGTTTGTCTATATGTAAAAATGGAATGACATCACAGATATCTGAGCTTTGTTAATGTCTGCTCAGCAGTTTACTTGCTACATGAGCGGTATCTTTGTAAAAACTAAGCAGAATTTCCACTTACCGAAAATATCATATTTCCATCTGCCCCTACTCCCTTTGGATTCAATTACAAAATGACCTTTATTAGTATTTCAATCTCTAAGCCTTTACTTGTACAAATCGAGGAAACATATTGCTAAACTACCATAGCAAGGAATTATTACTTTTAGCACAATGTATTTTGTAATACTAGGGTGTTCTGCCCACAGTACACAGCGCACCTCATGTTTTTTTGAGCGCGACTTCCCATATTTTTACTTCTCGACTATATTATGGGTACTTATAGTGCATGCTTCTTCACGAATAAAACAGTACTACAATTGCCCAACAGTCTAGTTTCATGTCCTAAAAGATTTAGTGGCTATATTTCCTAGCTGCGGAGCTAGGAATGTTGACGTAATAATATTGTAAGATTGCAGAAAAACATAATATTATATATATTACTCGATGGATCACCTAAGCAACAGAATATTTGGGGGGAAAACCACTGATTACCCTGTATTCCCTGATTACCCTGTATTTGAATATTGAGAATAGGCTTGTTATTGATTGAATCGTCAGATAGAAAATCTGTGGCTAATTTGTTTTTATTTTAGTGTAAACAGTCATTTGCCCCATTGCCAGTCAGACACTCACCTTCATTGCATCATATCCACATCTAGTGTGATATTCAAGATGGTGGGTCACACGGCTGAGCACTTGCCGGTGGGCAATACATACAGACAGAATACAGTCTATATAAGTGATTTGGACAGCATAAGGACTCTACCTTGGTCAGATCACCAGTATGGCTAACAGGACCAGGACAGAGTCAGGGTGCTGCTTATACCTGGGTTTATGTGCTGGATTGATGCGTTAATCCGAGTATTATATAAGTTCCCATAACCCCCCACAGGGGGCGCCTCCTGCAGGTATCTAAGGACGCCGCCTGCTATCCCATCTTTGATGGATTAAACATTATGTTAGCATTAACCTACTCATTACTGGTGGGCACCACTTGGCCCCTGGAGAGCCTTTCTCACAGCTTCACTGTCAGAACGGCCCAAGAGGGGGGTTGATGGAAGTAAGCACAAAGAATATAATTGAGGTACTATGATCTCTATGGGGGCAAGGATATTTTTCAGCCTTTGAGTGGTGACAGAAAAATTCAAACAATCTTCACCCCTCTAGAACAGAGCAAACGTTTTGTGCAGAATTTGCTCGCAAGGGTTTGCTCGCAGTAGACATTGAAGGAGTTGGTGCCAACTGGATCTATCATGTAGACACCAGAAGTTGTCATTCCATGTGCCAGGGCATCCTCACATCCTCTGTACACTGTATTAGAAGTAGTGGTCAGATTGACCATTTAAGAATGAGCATGATGTGATATTCTCTTTTGAGAATGGGTCAATGCAACCATGTCTCACCAGTGCTACCTTTAAACTTCATTCTGAAACACCAAAGTGTCAGTATGGATGAATAAAGCCAGCACTGGTGAGTCTACACTATATTTTGGCACCTGTCTGCTTCGGCAACAGGTTAGTGTCTATTGTTCATTACCTTCCCCTTAGAGGACCTCCTGATTCCCCAAATAGTCCTGTTTATTTATGGTGTTGAAGCACTACCATGCCGTTGAGTAACTCTCCTGTCCTCCTGGAGGGTGTATAAACCGTTAGAGTCAGCATCATGCATTAATAGAATAGCAGTTCTGGCACGGTGCTCACCTGGGCTGCATTAAAGCATCATGATGACACATTTGATGTACGTTTGTGTGTCAATCAATTCCATCAAGATTAGCCATTGTCATATCCATATTTGCATTTTTGGGGCATTTTAAAACTAGAACAAAGGCTCAGATTTCATGATTTCGGAGATAACTAAACTCTTAAGTACTAAACCATCATACAGAATGATTTTATAAGCACTATACAAACGCGAGCTTAGGCAAACAGATTTTGCACTTAGACCAATGTGTGAGGATGAGTGAGATTAGGGTAGGCTACCGCTACCCTTTATCATGCCCACCCAATGACACCCAGTAACTAGTTGGAGGTGGCGGTACTTGTATGAGAGGGGGGTAAGGGCTAGTACAAGAAGTAGGATTGTGTCCAAACTCTTGGACGTTCGCTCACAGTGGGGAACGTGAGGGGGGCATGTTAACTACATGCTAGCACATGAGCTTGGCTTGTGTCAGCTGTGGCTGGCCTTCCAAACAGCCTGTGCTGTGAGAGCATGGCTGATTATGTGATAGACAGATATTTCCTAAATTGGGTGTAACTTATATATATCTAAAGGTGCAATAGATAAAAGTTACATGATAGATACACCACAAACATGTCAAAATAACCAGGACAAACTGGCTGATGCCCTAGATCTGCTTAACCTTCGGTTATGTAAGAATGTGTGATACATAAACTAACAACAGGGTGAAACTGGGGGGAAAGATTGATTGTGTGACTTACATCACATGTGACCCAGGGTCCCAACCCAAAGTCCCAATTGAAAGTCCCAATTGAAAGTCCTAACTGAAAGTCCCAACCAAAAGTCCCAACCCAAAGTCCCATCCCAAAGTCCCAACCCAAAGTCCCAACTGAAAGTCCCAACCCGGGGTGAGGGCAGTGGGGAATGGGTGAGGGCAGTGGCGACCAGGTAAGGGCAGTGTGGATGGGATGAGGGCAGAGGGGATGGGGTGAGGGCAGTAGGGATTGGGTGAGGGCAGTGGGGACGGGGTGAGGGCAGTGGGTATTGGGTGAGGGCAGTGGGGAGGGGGTGAGGGCAGTGGGGATGGGGTGAGGGCAGTGGGGACGGGGTAAGGGCAGTGGAGACTGGCCGAGGGCAGTAGGGATTGGGTGAGGGCAGTGGGGATGGGGTGAGGGCAGTGGGTATGGGGTGAGGGCAGTGGGGATGGGGTGAGGGCAGTGGGGATGGGGTGAGGGCAGTGGGGATGGGATTAAGGCAGTGGGGATGGTATTTGGGGCCAGTGGGGATGGGGTGAGGGCAGTGGGGATGGGGAGGGGTCAGTGGGGATGGGGTGAGGGCAGTGGGGACGACGAGATTAAGGCAGTGGGGACGGGATAAAGGCAGTCAAGACTCACACCTTCACCCCTATCCCAACCGACCCTCAGCATACTGAGTCTTTGTGCACCACTATTGGAGTTTCTCTTGGGGATGGGGTGAGGGTGGTGGGGACGGGGTGAGGGCAGTGGGGTCGGGATTAGGGCAGTGGGGATGGGGTGAGGGCAGTGGGGTCGGGATGAGGGCAGTGGGGATGGGGAGGGGTCAGTGGGGATGGGGTGAGGGCAGTGGGGATGGGGTGAGGGCAGTAGGGATGGGGTGAGGGCAGTGGGGATGGAATGAGGGCAGTGGGGATGGGATTAAGGCAGGGGGGATGGAGTGAGGGCAGTGGGGTCGGGATGAGGGCAGTGGGGATGGGGTGAGGGCAGTGGGGATGGGATGAGGGCAGTGGGGACGGGATGAGGGCAGTGGGGATGGGGTGAGGGCAGTGGGGATGGGGAGGGGTCAGTGGGGATGGGATGAGGGCAGTGGGGACGGGATGAGGGCAGTGGGGATGGGGTGAGGGCAGTGGGGATGGGAAGGGGTCAGTGGGGATGGGGTGAGGGCAGTGGGGATGGGGTGAGGGCAGTAGGGATGGGGTGAGGGCAGTGGGGATGGGATGAGGGCAGTGGGGATGGGATTAAGGCAGGGGGGATGGAGTGAGGGCAGTGGGGATGGAGTGAGGGCAGTGGGGATGGGGTGAGGGCAGTGGAGATGGGGTGAGGGCAGTAGGGATGGAATGAGGGCAGTGGGGATGGGATTAAGGCAGGGGGGATGGAGTGAGGGCAGTGGGGATGGAGTGAGGGCAGTGGGGATGGGCTGAGGGCAGTGGGGACGGGGTGAGGGCAGTGGGGATGGGGTGAGGGCAGTGGGGATTGGGTGGGGGGCAGTGGGGATGGGGTGAGGGCAGTGGGGATGGGGTGAGGGCAGTGGGGATTGGGTGAGGCCAGTGGGGACGGGATAAAGGCAGTCAAGACTCACTCCTTCACCCCTATCCCCACCCACCCTCAGCATACTGAGTCTTTGTGCACCACTATTGGAGTTTCTCTTGGTGTCAAAAGCGTCTCACTTTTTGGTCTCACCTCCTCTTAACCATTGTAGGTATAGGAAGTCTGTGTGAACGTGCATTTTTTAAAGTCAGGATTCAAGGTCACTGGCCTATCTTCAGCATTAGTTCACACAGACTTGATTTCAGGGGTATTTTGACTTTTTTCAAAAGCGTTTTTCTGCTACAAACTTTTTTTTTTTACAAACTGAAAAAAAGAGTGAGGCACAGTTTGTTTCAATCTATATGCATGTGTTAATTTCAATCAGATAAATTGAAGAAGAAATGCAGGGGAACTCTTCAAAGTCAGCTGACTAATCTGCACTTTTTGCTGGAAAACTGTCTCACAGAGACCCAGGGTACCCTGGATCAATTACAGTTGTTTCAGGGCCTTGACTATTCTGGTTCAACCGTCTTCCATCTCTTCCACATTACCACACAGTCCCAATTACCACACAGATGGAGAGCTGGGGAGGGCTACCACAAGTTATGAGTTTCTGTCAAATGCCATGTCATGGGTTTTAGGGATTGACTGTAAATTTGGCATCGATAATATCTTTCGGAGTCCTTTTTAGATTAACTATATCATTGGGATTGGCTATACATGTGTTTGGGATTGACTACATCATTGGGATTGATCCTGGTTATGCCATTGGCATTGGCTGTACATGTGTTACCTTGTATTTGGGATTTACTATGTGCTTGGGATTGACCTAATGTTTAGGATTAGTGAGGTTTAGATATGTCTGCTTGTAACGTGTACATCAACGTCTAACCCATCCTTCAGCATTGCTGTAGACGTACACATTGCTGTACACGTGGTGAACTCAACCTCTCTATTATCTCACTCTTTTGGAACTATCTTGTACTTGCAATTGACCTAGTATTTGTGATTGACTTCATCTACTGGATTGATGTTATGTAGTTAATTGACTGTCATTGGGATTCAACGTCAGGGACTGTCTTTGTCATTGGTCTTGGCTATTTGTTAGGGATTGACTGGGTTTTTGGGATTGACTATATCATTAGGATTGCTCTTTTGTTCATGATTGACCTTGTATTTGAGATTGGCCTTGCATTTGGGATTGACTACAATCCTCCAGAATGACCTTGTTGACCAGGATTGACTATCTGGTTAGGATTGCCGTTTTATTTGACAAGACCTGTATTTGGATTGATATTATGTAGCAGATTAACCATGTCATTAGGATTGATCTTGTGTTAATGATTGACTATATCCTACAAACTTCGAACTATATCTGGACCAAATCTCATGCTTCTATCACAAAATGAACGATTGAATCTATATTTGAGGCTAAAGAGCCCCACTATATATCTTACAGATTTTGTATTTGGGATTGACTGTTGTTGAGATTGTCCTTGTATTAGGTAATTACTTTGTCATTGTTATTTTCTGTTTGGCATGTGTGTTTGGGATTGACCTTGTATTTGGGATTGACTATTTCGTTAGGATTGACCTTGTATTTAGGATTGACTGTCATTGGGATTCACCTTGTGCTTAAGATTCAGGAACAGCTGTATCATCTGGATTGATGTTATAATTTGTATGGACTATTGGGATTGACTATGTTGTTGGGATTGACCTTGTGTTAAAAAAACCTTGTATATTATGGGATTGACTATATTCTTTTGGATTAACCTTATACGTAGGATTGATTACATCTTTGGGATTAAACTTGTAGCTGGGATATGACCTTTCATTTGTGATTGAAACCAGCCTACATATTGACCTTGTATAAGGGTTGACTATTTCATTGGGATTAACTATGCGCTTGGAATTGACTTTGTATTTTGGATTGATTTTGTCATTGAAATTGACTTTGTATTTGTGATTACTCATGTTTTCGGGATTGGCCTTTTATTATTTTGAAATACAAGATTAATTATGCTTTAGCACTGAAGTGCCATATTCAAAGCCCCCCATTGGACACAATGTGGCCTTATTCAATTGGCTAAAAAAGAGTTGTCTTTCCTCCATTAAATGGCTTCAAATCAGTGTATCAAGTCAATCTTTGTAAGATATATATTAATCATAGTTAATGTTAATATGAAATAAAAGGAAGACAAAGTCTGAATATATAGTAAAGGTATCATATTGGAAATTATGTCCTTATTTATTTCGAGGCACTGCACAAGAACATGTGTTTCCACCAAATGAGATCTAAAATGTCACTCCAGATAATTACTCCTCAAAACAAACAGGTTAGATTTTTGTTTTAAATACACCTCTAGAATATCCTTCTGTTGACTCTCAGGAGTTCAGTATCAATTGTCAAAATAGGCAACTACAAATCCAGATCTAACCACATTTACATTTTCATCTGTTCAGAAATAAAAGACAAAATCTGTATTTTCACTTGATTGAGAAATTGACTTTTTTCTATCTTTTAGCATAAAAGTCCCTATTATTTCAGTCTTGACGTCATACAATGATGTATAACTGTAATTTTTAGATCTGATTACAATAGATACAAAGGTAATTTACTAAATTTTTCAAGAGAAGTAACACTGCAGCAAAATCAATACTTCACAACCTCAGACGAGGCTTCTTCCTCATATTCCATATTTAATTTAGCAAATAGTATTATACACCTACGTTCAATATAATATAAAACAATTTCAAGTGCTGGCACATTCTGGGATTCGTGATGCTGCCAGAGTCCTTCTGAACTACTTCCAAACTAAATAGATATAAAGTTGCCAGACCTCAAGGAAAGAATCATCAAGTCCATTTATGGAGATTCAATCAGATTTCCCTTAAAGCACAACCTTTCTTTAAGTCCACTTCTTGTGAGTTTACAGACTTACAGTACACACTCTTGAAACATCCCCTGTTAGCTTTTTCACACTAATCACAGCTTAATGGAACAGGCTATTCTGTAAGGGACCCCCCCCCCCCTCCCCATACTATCATGCAGGGTACTGCCTGCCCGCTCTGTCTTGGCACTGACCCACGCCTCCTTGGGCAGGTGAAGATATGCCAATATGGCTCACACTGTAGGCTTCACACTATAGCCTGCAACAAATAAACCCGCTCTGCCGTGAACCATATAAATAGGGGATTATTGTATCATTCCTTTAAGTAAGCTTCCAAGGACGAGGCAAGAGGCAGACTTCTCTGCTTCTTTATCTGTGGCTTTACGTTCACTTTCAATACAAGATGTCTATGTCCATCATCAGTGGGAAATATGTAAAGTATGAGGAGAGCCACAGGAAAATATCTGCAGTCATTTAGGCATCACCAACAAGTACCTTATTCAACAAGGAGGTTTACAAAAGAGCAGGACTTGTCCAGTTGCACACTTTGCACAGAGCCAATTGTCAATAAAGGACCATTCCAAGACCCCTGTGACTCTGGCACCTATACCTGCATACTTAACCTCCTCTATGACTTAGCACATGGCCAGCAGAACCATGACCCACATCGTCAATGACAGTCAGAGCAGACACTGGATGTGGGTCGTCAGCCAGTCCATTCTCAGGCAGCTTCTCCCTTTATAGCCAGGCCTTGCACACTGTGACAGCAATGATCTCCTTACATAATTGACTTCCAGATTCAGACTGGGGTGTCACTGGACAACCTGTTACTGGTTTCTATGAGTGTAGACATCACTGTGCTGCCTAAAGAGGTACATCTATGGCAGTGTGTAATATCTTTGGATTTATGGCCCCTCACATCAAGACCTTGTCTTGAATGAGGTCAACCTTGTAGTCTGCCGAAAGAAAGTCTAAAAGACAATTTTTGTTTTATTACCAACACCGTAAATGCGATGAGGTTTGCTGGTAGTAAGCCATTTTCTTTGTGTCTTCTCAATTTGTGATGGTTCACAAAATTTCTCATGTATTCATAGCATGCCATGCATAGCATGCCTTATAGTTGGTTAACATGTCAGGATGCTTACAGCTGTAATAAAGAAAGAAGAGACTGGCTTATAATTGGGAAACATAGGGAAGTGGGATTACATTGAAAATGACTCTTTCATGAAGCTTTTTGCTCTAATATAAATACATATTGTTAGTTCACTTACATTCACATTCATCTCATGTTTTAAATGATTTCACTGACCATAGACTAGTGTAGTAATGCTCAGAGAGTTATACCATTTTATTTGTTTTATCCAAGTAGAAATATTAACAACTGTCTCAAACAGTATTTTACATTTATTCACTTTTGAATGTATAGCTTCCATACATTGCATGCCTTATTCTAGGTATTGAATCTGAGGGGGAAGGATTAGGTTATAAAACACAAGTTAGTATCTGCTGTAAAAATACCTAGACAAAAAAGAATTCATTGGTAGTAATTTACAGGTATGCAACTTTCTTTGTGTCAATTTCTCAATTTCTCAATTTGCAATGGTTCACAGAATTTCTCATGTATTCATAGCATGCCATGGATAGCATGCCTTATAGTTGGTCAATACCCAATGTAGAAATTTGAAGAATTATACATGCCGTGCAACAAGACACATATGTCATCTATATTTGTGCAAGTAATATGTGTTATATAAAAGGTTAAAGTAATGATCAGTCCAGTTGGGTGTACCCTGGTATAAATCAGAAACTAGGGGAGTCTCTAAACTAAAGCAAGCCTTACTTAGGAATAAATATTGTGCATGATGAGAAAATGAATCATATTACTAGGCATTTTGGAAGTTCTCCATGTCCAGAGCACTCTCCCACATGTTTACATTTGTCTCTACGTTTGTTGACATAAGCCCTTTCTAGGGACAAATGTGCTCGGCGTACACACAATGGGTTGTGGCACAAGTGTGAGACATGATGATTGGGCCTGTCTTGGTGTCCATCCATAAAGTACACCAGGCGGTGAACTGTCTGGTCACTTCTCTCCCCTTTGATGGAGATTTTCATCTTTGGGTACCCGTTTTTTGCAACAGAAGTGGCCCAAACACGACAACCCTTGATATCATCATCCTTAGTCTGATCAATTATTCTTTTCAGAATTTTCTGCCTATAATCACTTGTCATCTTTTGCACCAGCCTTACTGTACTCTTCTTCATGATGGATGCAAGCAGTGCCTATATTAATGATGTTTAAGAAATCCAGACCAACAGTTATTTCATGCTAAAGTTCAAACAAGGTAATTGAGCAAGTTCAACTGAGTCCCAAACATGTTGTTTGCATACTACAGTAAAACAGCAGCGATAAGCCAACCAAATATTTTGCTCTGAAGCCTAACCCCTATTGGATGTTATAAGCGCACCTCCCATGATAAATGCCCCTCCCCTTTTTGGTTCATTTTTTCTAGACTAGAAAACACTTAAAGATCATAAAACTCTTAACTACCCACCCAGACATACAGTCCCCTATATTCTCTGTGTAACTAGCATCTGACAGCCCCCCCCCTCCCCAGACCACCAGGCTCCCTTACTCTCTCCCTGGGACAATTGTCCATGGGATCATCCGGGGCATTCTGTAAAACCCTTAAAGATGCCATAATACTTTGATGCATCATGCCAATTGAGAGTATGATTCATGAATGCAGCACTGGTGGGTTACTTGTGAGTGCTGCATTTAAATATCATGCTGACCCATTGGGGCTGAGACACTTCTAAAGGGTCGAAATAATGCACCAAGCAGCACTTGTGAGTTACTCGCCAGGTTAGAATTGGTGAATCATGACAAAAACTGTTGTCTTTATATGACATGTGACCTCAAAGAGTTAAGACACACAACCTGAACACAACACTGTGACGCCCCACTAAGGGCTGCAGAATCAGTGCACCACTACCACAGCATTCTGGAGGGATGTACTAATATACAATGTAGTGGTGACTAGTGGGAACTAAGGTAGTGGTACAGTAATATCCAACTGAGGGACTGAGAGTGGGTGCCCCAGGTGCTGGTGTTGTTGGTGGCAGACTGGGAGGGGGTACCCCAGGTGCTGGTGTTGTTGGTGGCAGACTGAGAGGGGGTACCCCAGGTGCTGGTGTTGTTGGTGGCAGACTGAGAGGGGGTGCCCCAGGTGCTGGTGTTGTGGGTGGCAAACTGAGAGGGGGTGCCCCAGGTGCTGGTATTGTGGGTGGCAAACTGAGAGGGGGTACCTCAGGTGCTGGTGTTGTGGGTGGCAGACTGAGAGGGGGTACCCCAGGTGCTGGTGTTGGTGGCAGACTGGGAGGGGGTACCCCAGGTGCTGGTGTTGTTTGTGGCAAACTGAGAGGGAAGGTGGTGCCCCGGGTGCTAGTGTTGTGGGTGGCAGACTGAGGGGGGGGGATACCCCAGGTGCTGGTGTTGTTTGTGGCAGACTGAGAGGGAAGGGGGTGCCCCGGGTGCTAATGTTGTTGGTGGCAGACTGAGGGGGGGTATTCCAGGTGCTGGTGTTGTTGGTGGCAGACTGAGAGGGAAGGGGGTGCCCCTGGTGCTGGTGTTGTTGATGGAAGACTGAGGGGGGGTACCCCAGGTGCTGGTATTGGTGGCAGACTGGGAGGGGGTACCACAGGTGCTGGTGTTGTGGGTGGCAGACTGAGGGGGGGTACCCCACCCAGTGGGCACACAAATCAGTCCAACATTGAATCAATGTTGAATCAACGTTGAATCAACATTGACAACCAGTTATCAACGTTGATTCAATGTTTTGTGCCCACTGGGCAGGTGCTGGTATTGGTGGCAGACTGAGAGGGGGGTACCACAGGTGCTGGTGTTGAGGGTGGCACACTGGAAGGGGGTGCCCCAGGTACTGGTGTTGAGGGTGGCACACTGGAAGGGGGTGCCCTAGGTGCTGGTGTTGTTGGTGGCAGACTGAGAGGGAAGGGGGTGCCCCTGGTGCTGGTGTTGTTGGTGGAAGACTGAGAAGGGGTGCCCCAGGTGCTGGTGTTGTGGGTGGCAGACTGAGAGGGGGTGCCCCAGGTGCTGGTGTTGTGGGTGGCAGACTGAGAGGGGGTGCCCCAGGTGCTGGTGTTGTGGGTGGCAGACTGAGAGGGGGTGCCCCAGGTGCTGGTGTTGTGTGTGGCAGACTGAGAGGGGGTGCCCCAGGTGCTGGTGTTGTGTGTGGCAGACTGAGAGGGGGTGCCCCAGGTGCTGGTGTTGTTGGTGGCAGACCTAGAGGGGGTGCCCCAGGTGCTGGTGTTGTAGGTGGCAAACTGAGAGGGGGTACTTCTGGTGCTGTTGTGTTTTGGTGGCAGGCAGGGGGCGTGTTGGACACCATCAGTGATGTTGGAGGTGTTTGACATTTGCTGATATGCCACCACTGCAGGCAGGCGTAGTTGACACACTGCACCACCGTTCTGCCAGTTTGGTTGGGGCGGTAGTGGATGGTGCTGGATGGTGGTGTATGAGACTTGGCCTTCAGCTATCACCGCTATCAGCACTACCAATAGCTAGCACTCTCACCTCAAGACAACTCTACCATTTACAAGGATATAAGAATTAATCACTCTAACCAAGCACAGAGCACACTTTTATACACAGGGACTTATTCCCTAGAATAAGACGCCCTACTTTGTCAAACTTTCAAATTCACCAATTTGGGACACCATTCAACTCTTTAATACAAAATTTACTTCAAAATGACTTTTAGTGGATGCATGATCCTGTACCAAGCCTTTCACTAGTGCAGGTGTTGTGTTGGCTGTAGTTATCACACTTTAATATGTAGCTATGTACCAATCCAGATAAAGAATTACTCACAGACTTATACAGCATGGGTGTCTAAACCTTCATCCATCATGCACAGCAGCTCCCAGAAGCTTGGTAGATGTGTGGTGCTACTGTATTGAATGTTACTCGAACTGCCTACACCATCTAACGGCTCTCTAGGATCTATAATAAAGTAGACAAGTACATTAAAGATGTGGGTGGTGTGGCTCTCCTTAGGTTGCCATCTGATGTCTACCATGGTCCTGTGGGACATAGGCATGGGACACAATATCAAAGATTGAGCGTGTGAGTGGCCTCACAGATGACTCAGGGTTAGCTAGCTGTCATACATGTATGTTATTCCCATTCTGGCCAGCAGGTGGGTATGGGTGAGCAGGTGGGTGTGGGACAGCAGGTGGGTGTGGGTGTACAGGTGGGTGTGGGCGACAGTTGCAGACTGTGGGCACGTACCGCCTTCTGTCCCTACCAAAAAGTGAGTCAATCGGACGATAAACAGCGAAGAAATAAGTGGTACAGTTTTGCGCTGCACATGTTGACGGTTGGTATCTCGCATAGTACAAAAATTACATGTGCTTTATGGACCCTATTGGATGATCACAGATGGTCCAAGATGGACCTGGTGTGGGTTGTACTAGAGACTTAAAAAAAAAAAATTCTTGTTCACCAAATCTGTTCACCAAAACCCAAATTTATGACTTTAATATTTTTCATGTGGGGGGGGGGGGGGCAGGGGGTCGTCAAGTGCAAAGTCTCCTGCAGGTCAGAAGTTTAGGGGGGGCATGTTGAAGTGGAGGCTTGTGGAAGTGTGTGCAGTAAGATGGCGCAGTACAATATGAATTTTGGCTTATATTTTACTTCTTGAAATGTGTTACCAACAGTGTTACCACAGGACATGCCCAGTTTTTGCCCAGCCTGGGGGTAGATCTTTGAAGTTATATGGCATTTGAAGTAAAATAGATGTACAAGAGGAGAGAAATAGCACAACTTTGGCTCAAAATATGATTTCTATCTTCCACCAACAAATTCAATGCCTTGGAGCCTATGGTCGCCCGTTGCCAAGGGAAGATTGGTTTTAGTACATTTACATGATAGCGAAAGAGAGAAAAAAATGTTAAAGATCGCAGTTCAATATCACAAAGAAAAAATGAGATTTAAAAAAAAGATTTCAATGAAAAATTGTGTCCCCCGATCTTGCCTATGTATTCCTTTTTTCCCCGGTTGTCTATGTCGAATAACAACTGAAAGACAAGCATTCTCCCATGTCTCAAAATTGTCTCAAAATGCAAGATTGGTAGAGGTATATTACTCAGGAACAATTTACCCTGAGTCAACAACATTTGGAGTGTCCCTTTTTATTTTACCATAAATACCTGCATACAAGCTGCATCTTAAATATAACACACACCCTGACTTTTGGAGAATGTCAGTTCTCACAGGGAAAACCCTTGTATAACCCACACCTAGTCTTTGAGGAAATTGCCATCAGTCATACCCCTAAATATTTAATCCATGGGAGCTATAAATCATAGGTGTACTCTAGTGCAAGGTTACCCCCCATATCAGGCTTTGGCTGCAGGACTAATGGAAATGTGCCAGACCATCAAAAGTGCCTGTAAGTTAGAGAAAGTACAGCTGCCTGTTAAAAGTGCCTTTAAGTCAGTGGAAGTGTGCCTGACTGTCAAAAGTGCCTTTAAGTCAGTGGAAGTGCCCCTCACCATCATAAAAGTGCCTCTAAGTTAGTAGAATTGCCCCTGACCATCAAAAATGCATTAAAGTCAATTGAAGTGTGCCAGACCATCAAAAGTATGTGTAAGTCAGAGAAATTTGTGCTTTCCTCTAAAAAGTGCCTATAAGTCAAAGGGAGTGTGTTTGTCTGTTAAAAGTGTCGGTCAGTCAGTGGAAGTGCACCAGACTGTCAAAAAGTGCCTTTAAGTCAGTGAAAGTGCCCTTGGCTGTCAAAAGTGCCTTTAAGTCACTGGAAGTGTGTCTGCCCATCTAAAGTGACTGTAAGACTGAGAGACAGGCACAAATTCTAGAGAGATTCTAACCAAGAGAGACCCCCCGCCCCCCTTCAGTCAGCATGTACATGCTTATGTGCTACCTTCACTCCCAGCGCCCTGTCCTACTACACCCCTGTTCTGCTATCCTGCTGCACCCTAGTCTTGCTGCACCCCTGTCCTGCTGCACCCTGTCCTGCTGCACCCCTGTCCTGCTGCACCCCTGTCCTGCTGCTCCCCTGTCCTGCTGCACCCTGTCCTGCTGCACCCTGTCCTGCTGCACCCTGTCCTGCTGCACCCTGTCCTGCTGTCCTGCTGCACCCTGTCCTGCTGCACCCTGTTGTTGTTGTTATTTCATTTATTTTTATCCTGAGGAGATACATAACCATTATAGATTGTATTTCTGTATTCCACAGCATTTGCTTATATAATAATAATCTGTTAAGCGGTAAACTATCCACTTCTCCTTGTGAGAGGTGGTAATAGGATGAGGCACTGTCCTGCTGTCCTGCTGCACCCCTGTCCTGCTGCACCCCTGTCCTGCTGCTCCCCTGTCCTGCTGCACCCTGTCCTGCTGCACCCTGTCCTGCTGCACCCTGTCCTGCTGCACCCCTGTCCTGCTTTCCTGCTGCACCCTGTCCTGATGCACCCCTGTCCTGCTTTCCTGCTGCACCCCTGTCCTGATGCATCCCTGTCCCGCTGCACCCCTGTCCTGCTGCAGCCTCTCCTGCTGCACCTCTGTCCTGCCGCACCCCTGTCCTGCTACACCTCAATCCTGCTGCAGTCCTGTCCTGCTGCACCCCTGTCCTGCTGCACCCCTGTCCTGCTGCACCCCTGTCCTGTTGCACCCCTGTCATGCTGCACCCCTGTCCTGCTGTCCTGCTGCACCCCAGTCAGGGCCTCTACATGTTCGTGTCTGGGCAGTGGGAGGTTGAGGTAAGGGGGACTGGTCATTTATTACCAATATGTGTGTGCCAGGGTGTGTGTGTGAAAAACCTCTGTACGGATGTTTCTGTAAATCATTAGCGTTAGGCACTAACAAGTTAGCACTGGCGAGTAGCTCCCCAAAACTGTATTATGCACATCCTTAAACACTCGCACTCACTCAAGATGAGTAAGGTAAACATGTCATTGAAAGAGTACTATGCTGCCCTTACAGGAGTAAGGGTCAAAAGAGCATTAAAACTAAATCGTCAAATCAAAGGAAGTGCCATGAGGCATTTCTTTAAAAAGAATATGGCGACATGGGCATTTCTTAAAATGGATATCGCGACATGGTTATTTCTTAAAATTAAAAAGGATTCATGTTAACCCTGTAAAGATGGCATGATGAACTGGTCATTTATCATTAACATGGGGGTGGGGTTGTCAAACGTCTGGCAGGGCCTGTATGTGTGTGTGTGTGGGGGGGGGGGGACTGGTTGAGATTAGGTACTGTTCATATGTTATCAAAATGGGTGTGTGTGTGTGTGGGGGGGGGGGGGGTTGTGATGGCATGTATGTGTGTGTGGAGGGGGGGCTGGTTGAGGCTAGGGACTGGCCATTTATTTTTAACATGGGGGGGGGTGGAGGCGGGGGTTGTCAAGACCTGTATGTATGTAGGGAGAGGGGGTGATCAGATGAGCAGATGTAATCATACAGCAGATGCCCAGTCGTGGCCACTACATGCAGTGCCCCCCATTCTAGCACCCTCCCACTCATATCCAAACATAGTGGAGGGGGCTGCCCACAGCAGCTAATGCATTTTACACTTCAAGTATAACATGATGCCTACTTGCATCTACACAAAGGTTGGGGATGGGGTAGGGGAGTTGGGGACGGAAAAGGAAGGTTGGGAAAGGAGTAGGGAGGTTGGGGACGGGGTAGGGAGGTTGGGAACGGGGTAGGGGGGTTGGAGAAGGGGTAGGGAGGGTATGCACAGAGTAGGGAGGTTGATTGAATGTTTGATTGATAGTACTCTACAAGACTGCATCAGGTTATGTGTGTAAACCCTAAACAGCTAAACCCTTGGGGATAAAGTGTTTCAGTGTTTAAGAATCACCTGTGTAAAATGTAGGATCAGTGTTTAGAATATGATTTGTTTAGATATTGTAAGTGATTAGGATTTGAATGGTATTTAGCAAATGTGGTGTTCATCAATAAACACCCTTTTTACAGTGGAGGGGCACGTACCCATGCTTTAACCAAGGCAGTGAGATTCCACACTTCTTCCCTACCTTTCTCTCACACTATGTATGATTCACCATGATGTCTGTCACATACATCTCCATGTCCCATGTCACCGTCCCAGTATATCATATCATAAGTTGACCTAAGAAACATCCCAAGTCATGTCACTAATTTCCTAAGTGTCAACAGGCCTCATGTCATGTAGGGTCATGAAGGGGCAGTGTTGGGGTAGGTAGGCAGTGTTAGGAATTGAATCTGGCCCATTACAGCAAAACCTTGACCATGGCTCCAGTTGAATCTCACAGGTCCTACCTCATTCTTTTATGCATAGGTACTAATAAATCAAATTACATCTAGGTGTCTTTTGGCCTGGCATTCCCGGGTTCGGCAATTTATTTAGAACAGTGACAAAGGGGCGGGTCCTGAAAATGCACCAAAAATCTGTGAATCTAAGAAAATGAGTAATCCCTTAGGGATTGTTGGTGCAGATATATATAAGCACTCACAGCTTCATCTGGTCGGCATGTGTTGTCCAGGTCACCCGGTCCTCGTTGACAGCATGATCCCTCAGTTATCCTACTTGTCTTTGCTGGGTTGATGCTGGAAGTAAAGAGGAATCCATGTTAGAACAGCAACATGAAGTTTGGGTGTTTCAGTATGTGATGGGTCCTGTTCAATACATTCATACATGTATGATGGTTGAATGTCAATGTAGTAGTGATGACAAAAGGCATACTGAATCAAGAACTATAGAGGGTCAAGTAGTAACATACTTCTAGGCTCTATTAATAGTAAACACATTTTACTAATTGTATAATGCCTAATAGCAAAATAACTCATCAGTACTGCACTCAAGCATCTCTGGTACTGCTATCACTAGATTAGAAAGGGGTGGGGTGCCTTGCAATATGTTTCCCCACAAGAATGGACCAACATGTTCTGTGATAATATTCCCCAACAGTGACTAAAAACGAGTATGCAATATATAGAGTGTGAAATGCAGGGAGAGACCACAGAGACCAACGCATTTAAAAGCGGGGAAATGCTGGGTCCAATCAGACAGTCACCACTACCAGGGTGCTGCTTTGGCAGGTTGGGTTACCTGCAACACACATAAGTACATGTACTGAAATGTACCTACTTCATCATTACAGTGGTACATATACACCACCACTTCCACCACCATAGCCTCAGCATAAGAGGGCCTTTGATTGAGGAAGTAGCAACAATCTTGTCTAATGACCTAAACTTCTGTCAATCACAAGTGATGATCCAGACTAGTGAAATGTTAACAACACCCACACACCAATACAACAGCCTTCACTCGTCAACAACACCCACACCCACCTATACAACAGCCTTCACTCGTCAACAACACCCACACCCACCTATACAACAGTTTACACTCGTCAACAACACCCACACCCACCTATACAACAGTTTACACTCGTCAACAACACCCACACCCACCTATACAACAGTTTACACTCATCAACAACACCCACACCCACCTATACAACAGCCAACAGTACGTATACACCAGCACTTCCACCACCATAGCCTCAGCATGAGAGGGCCTTTGATTGAGGAAGTAGCAACAATTTTGTCTAATGACCTAAACTTCTGTGAATCACAAGTGATGATGGTCACTAGTGAAATGTTATCAACACCCACACACCAATACAACAGCCTTCACTCATCAACAACACCGACGCACACTTATACATCAGCCTTCACTCATCAACAACACCCACACACACTAATACAACAGCCAATAGTAGGCACAACACCCCTACCACCCCCACAACACCCTTACTTCCCCAACAACACCATTATTACCCACAACAACACCCTCACTAGCCCACCACCACCCCTACACACCTACAGTGACGAGGCCATTTCAGCCCATGTCTCTGCACCCCCACACACCTACAGGGGCGAGGCCATATCACCCCAAGTCTCTTTACCCCCTCTTGGTAGGGGTACGTAGCCTGTTTTAGCAGTATATAGCGGGGGAGGTAGGGCATTAGCGTGGTTTAGGGGTATGTAGGGGGAGGTAGGGCATGTAGCGTGGTTTAGGGGTATGTAGGGGGAGGAAGGGGCATGTAGTGTGGTTTAGGAGTATGTAGGGGGAGGTAGGGGCATGTAGCGTGGTTTAGGGGTATGTAGGGGGAGGTAGGGGCATGAAGCATGGTTTAGCAGTATGTAGGGGGAGGTAGGGGCATGTAGTGTGGTTTAGCAGTTTGTAGGGGGAGGTAGGGGCATGTAGCATGGTTTAGGAGTATGTAGGGGGAGGTAGGGCATGTAGCGTGATTTAGGGGTATGTAGGGGGAGGTAGGGGCATGTAGCATGGTTTAGCAGTATGTAGGGGGAGGTAGGGGCATGTAGCGTGGTTTAGGGGTATGAAGTGGGAGGTAGGGGCATGTAGCGTGGTTAAGGGGTTTGTAGGGGGAGGTAGGGGCATGTAGCATGGTTAAGGGGTATGTAGGGGGAGGTAGGGGCATGTAGCGTGGTTTAGGAGTATGTAGGGGGAGGTAGGGCATGTAGTGTGGTTTAGAGGTTTTTAGGGGGAGGTAGGGCATGTAGAGTGAGTTAGGGGTATGTAGGGGGAGGTAGGGGCATGTAGCCTGGTTTAGGGGTATGTAGGGGGAGGTAGGAGTATGTTGGTTGGTTGGTTGTTGGGTTGCTTTACGCCCTAATTAACAGCTGAGGTCATTTCAAGGGCGGTGATGATGATCGAATCTATGGATGACTGAAGGTGGAAAGCACGCCCCTACACTTTTACCGAGGCAATGGTTCTTTTACATCCCA
Organism: Harmothoe impar; assembly: GCA_947462335.1. Taxonomy (NCBI): domain Eukaryota; kingdom Metazoa; phylum Annelida; class Polychaeta; order Phyllodocida; family Polynoidae; genus Harmothoe; species Harmothoe impar. The sequence goes on along the minus strand of OX381718.1, from coordinate 8,265,199 downwards.
CACTACCCACAGTGTGAGATGGACAGGCCTTTGATATGCTGTATGTCTACCACAGCAGGGGGGAGGTCGCAGCCCAAGCAGCAGGGTGGCTCTGAGTCTCGAACCCACGATCTTGTGGGTGCCAGACGAACGCTCTACTGCCTGAGCTAGCTCCCCACCCCCTTTAGGAGTATGTAGGGGAGGTAGGGGGAGGTAGGGGGAGGTAGGGGTATGTAGCGTGGTTTAGGAGTATGAAGGGGGAGGTAGGGGGAGGTTGCGTGGTTTAGCAGTATGTGGGGGGAGGTAGGGGGAGGTAGGGGTGTGTAGCATGGTTTAGGGGTATGTAGGGGGAGGTAGGGACATGTAGTGTGGTTTAGGGGTATGTAGGGGGAGGTAGGGACATGTAGTGTGGTGTAGGGGTATGTAGGGGGAGGTAGGGGCTTGTAGCGTGGTGTAGGGGTATGTAGGGGGAGGTAGGGGCATGTAGCGTGGTTTAGGAGTATGTACGGGGAGGTAGGGGCATGTAGCGTGGTTTAGGAGTATGTAGGGGGAGGTAGGGGGAGGTAGGGGCATGTAGCATGGTTAAGGGGTATGTAGGGGCATGTAGCGTGGTTTAGGAGTATGTAGGGGGAGGTAGGGGCATGTAGCATGGTTTAGGGGTATGTAGGGGGAGGTAGGGGCATGTAGCATGGTTTAGCAGTATGTACGGAGAGGTAGGGGCATGTAGTGTGGTTTAGGTGTATGTAGGGGGAGGTAGGGGCATGTAGCGTGGTTTAGGAGTATGTAGGGGAGGCAGGGGGAGCCCCCCCATATCAACATAAGACACCGTCCATATTAAGATTACGGGAAAGTTGGCTCTTTAAGATTACAGGTGGAATGAGTGGAGTCTAGTGACTCCGCAGGTTCATCCCCATGTGCATCAAATACCATAAAATATACAATAATAGTATTGTCCAAAAGCCCCTGAATTTGTCAACAATGCCCTGATCATTTCAACAATGCCCTTGGCTCAATAGGTCAACAATGTAATTGACCAATGTTAACATCAGGATCAAGTTCAAGATCAAAACAGGACCCGGACACAAGACTGCAGGTAGGTACTAGCATGGAAGGGTTTATAGAGTTCAATGGTACTAGCTAGAGCCTGAGTGGCAGGATAGTCCCAGGGCCTTATTGATATGTTGAATAACCTAACTATTATATAATTATATAATTCATATAAAAATTAGCTGCAGACTCAAACACTACCGTTTATTAATAGCGTAGGCCCAGGCCTACTATATAATACTAGATTGTCACAAGTGACAAGATTGAGAACCTAGACTAGACTATTCTATAGAGGCTCTAGTGCATAGGTGACAGATCTGTTCTAGTCTAGGCTGTCGAGCAGAAAACTAATCTGTTGTGAATGAAAACACCCATGCATTAGGCCTGCTGTACTGTACTTTACTAATAAATCAACAATTTCCCACCTATGCATATGGGGCCCTTGCGGGGGGGGGGGGGGCACATAATATATTTTGTATACACAGGTGCGCGGCTGGTCTTTTTTTTTTACCAAAATGACCATTGTACATTTTGGTTTTTCCTCTTCAAAACAAGGATTTTTCGGCCTAAAGTGCCCTAGCAAAGGTAGGTTCTTGAAGCAAAATCTCCCTAGCATGGCTAAGGGTTGTCCAGCCGCACACCCATATCAGAAAAAAATCGATTACCCCCCCCCCGGGGGCCCTTGAAATTGTAAGAAATCTCAATAAGGGAGTGTTCATCTGTGCTACAGGGGGAGGGGGCCTGGTGGATTGGGGGGGGGAACATTTTTTTGACCCTCCTGAAGGGGGTTCCTGACGAATCTTGAGGGTGGGGCCTTAAGAATTCTGCCCCTTTTTACAAAAAAAACAACTCTTGCTACTATAGTAGGGACTTGCATAAACGGGTGCCGCGCTAGCGCTAGCACCAATATTGTGATCACACCAGTGCCACTGGTGCCCCAGGCCTAATTTGAGTTCCTGACCTTATTTATTGACTTAGAATCAAGGTTAGGGTATCATTGGAAAGCTATGACATAGCCGCTCATGATGAGGGGTGACAATCTACTGTAACCATAAGCATTCTATTCATATAAAATTTCTTAAGATTTGGCAAACTTTATGAGGCCAAAAAGTTATCAAATTTTAAATTTCATCTAAGTTCACCTACCTAGGGATGTAGTTCATTATCATAAGATTATGCACTGTTGATTTCAATTCCCTATGTGGATGCCTTCTATTTGCCCCAAGCCCTCCCGTGACCCTTGTTTATGAGTCTTCAGTGAAGGCAGCCAGCCTACTCAGCCCACAGGCACAGTGACCATCACATGATATGTATGCTCATAGCAATTTTCATGAAAACCTTTTTTTTTTTTTTTTTAATATTTTTTTTCTTATTATTAAAAAAAAAGTTATCAAAAGTTTGGTTGATGTTAGACATCAATCACGAAGAATATCCTGAAAATCTCATCCAAAAAGAACAAATAATGGCTGATGTATCCTAAGAAGACCTTTCTTATGACCTTTTGACCCAGTTAATTAGGTCAAAGGTCAGCTTATGTAGGTCAAAGGTCATCTGGAACAAGGTCATATTATCTGATCCATGACATACAATGTATGCTGAAAGTTTCATCATAAAAGATTAAATAGTGGCTGATTTATCCTAAAATGACCTTTCTTATGACCTTTTGACCTAGTTACTTAGGGAAAAGGTGAATCTAACTAGGTCAAAGGTCATCTGGAACAAGGTCATATTATCTGGTCCGTGGTGCTTAATGTGTGCTGAAAATTTCATCCTAAAAGATTAAATAATAGCTGATTTATCTTAAAATAACCTGTTTCCTTTGTCTGTTCAGGGTATCTTTCTAATCTGCTCTGATCACAGTTTTGGATCCAGCTTAAACAGTGTTTGAATGGGGATGAAGTACCCATCAATTCTGGATTTTCGATCCTGATTGCTCAGCAACTAGCAACAGTAGGAAGATGATCTAAACAGTTCTGAAAAGCTCTCAACAAGCTCTACATGACTGGGCCAATACTCATATATTTCAATCAATTCACAAAATTTATGCAAGTCCCTACTATAGTTCAAGGGGGCCGGAGCAAAAATTCCCCCCGCCAGTTTAAATAAAACTACACAAGGTTCTACCCTTCGATTTATGCATTCTGTGAAGTATTATTTTTTGGGGGGGGGGTATCCAATAGTGAAACGAATTGTACATGTATTAACATTTAATGAAAAACATCTACAATAACCTGAAGCTCATTTCCTTGATTCTAGCAGTAAAATGAAATATATTTTGAATAAATGTGTTTATCTAAATGATAACAGTTAGGATGTGTAAAAGTCTTTAAGAAGTGTAGAATGTCTTTATCCATACTGGTACATTATAATGAGATCATATTCTACTACTTTAGGTGAGATACTTGCCCCCCCCCCCAACAGTGATATTTTAGTCTCAGAATACCATAGAATACACCGATCACAATGTAATATTCATACATTTTCTTGGATGATCAGTATCAGAGTCAGGTAGGACAGGGTAGAGACATGGGTAGAGGGAGTGAGACGTGTGTAGAGGGAGGGAGACGTGTGTAAAATGAGGAAGACACACACACACCAATGACACTTCAACAACACCACAACACTTACCAACAACATGACACACACCACACACACTAGGGACAGTGCACTCAGCGACATCAGCTCTATTTTTAGCTCAGTGAGAGGGGTAGCATGCTCTATCATTGTATACCGGACACAGGGTTAAAGTCCTCCTGGGGTGGTAATCCTCCCGTGTGTGTGACTTACCTTGCTGTATAGTATAATCCAAAGTTCAGGCAGATCCTCCTGTTAGTCTTGGTAGGGAGTCGATGTTCCTCTGACAGTGGTAAATCCGGTAAGTCCCTGTGTGTATGGCCTCAGGCCAGCCTCCTCTGCTCCCCTCCACTGCCAGTGAGTGACTGAGAGGCAGGCCGGGTGCAGGCAGCGCTAGGTCCGGCCCCTTGTCCCTGTTGCCAGGTGGCGATGTTCACGGTCTTCCAGGGGGGAGGGGGGGGGGGTTCTCATCTACCCCGGGCATCTACCTCTCTCTGCTAGGTGTTAGTGGTAAATTCTGGACACATCCAACTTATCCAATCCATTCAGATGATGCTATGTTACGTTCTAGTAACTCGTGCAAAGTCTGCTGGCCCTGTGAGATGTGTGAATACTTCTAATCCACGCTACACTCTGCTATACTAGTCCCGTCCTTGTCTCATGGTGCCTAGTGTGTGGCTGTTTGAGCGGCGTGCCTCTCAATGTCCCGACCACTGTGCCATCGGGGAGGCCGAAACACTTCACCTAGTGGTGCTGAGATCAACAGGTAGTTAATCTTAGACCTATCAAACAAATCCAATCAGTCCAGACGATGCTGTATTATGTTCTAGTAATCCAAGTAAAGTCTGCTGGCTGTGGGAGATGTGTGAATATGTCTAATCCATGCTACGCTTGTGCGTACACGCATCATTACACTCTTGTGTACACGTGTGCAGTGTGGCAGCACCCGTTGGTATATGCCGCGGGGGGGGGGGGGGGTGTCAGTCCCTCGTCCTGGGCGGCGGTATGAGGTATGCCGGTGGGGGGGGGGGGGGGGTACCATTGACATTCAGTTCTGTGTCAGGATACATGGCGCCACATGTCTATGTCATAGACCATTCTGTAGTCATGCAGATATCCAATCATGGTAAATGTATCCTTGTAATTTATATAGTTAGAATAAATCTATAATAACAGTTTACCCAGACAGTTATCTCTAGTATGCTTTAGTTGTGCATGTGCAGAGAGGCCTTGATATGTCTCCCTCCAGCCGAGACTGTCAATACAACACTACTACACTCTACCGCCCAGGCTGGCCCCAATTTCCTACATACACTCAACACCCTGTGGAGATCGACATTTTTTGTGCAGCCCTCTAGTGATTAATCCTCACACCAGACACCAAACACTTGGTCCCATTGATGTAAATCATTTCTCTTCTTATATTAAGACTTGTATGTGCGTAAGGGGGTTGGGGCTGGTCATGTTAATACTAATCAACATACAAGATGATGACATATAGTATGTATCAAAAATAGACTGGCATTGGACTTTTACATGCTAGTAGTTCTGTGTGGGGGTGGGGTCGTTCTGTGTGGGGTTGGAGTCGTTCTGTGTGGGGGTGGGGTCGTTCTGTGTGGGGTTGGAGTCGTTCTGTGTGGGGGTGGAGTCGTTCTGTGTGGGGGTGGAGTTGTTCTTAATTACAGGGAGTGATGCCAAATTCTCCTGTGGAGTATAGAGATTTTGTTATCCCAACCCGCTCTAGAGCCTGTGCCATTTTGTGTTTACCCTTTACCAAAAGTGCCAAAAAAACTGCCCTAGGTCAAGTCTGTGGACTCGGGGCCTGTGTTCCGTGGGCTCCCAGAAAATAGACCCCCCCACCCCCAGGTTGCATTATATTTATATTAGCCTGACCCCCCCCCTTAAGTACATACTCATGTGCACTCTATGACATCCAACATGATCCATCACATGTACACACTAAAGTCAAATATGAACAATGAAGTTTAGCTCAGGTCCCTATAATTGGGGTGCCCCACATTATGATGTTCCCATTACATGTCTAGGATCACACAACAAGAAAGAAGGTTGAAAGGTCCACATTGACCACCAATAGATTGTATCGTGTATGGAAGACAGATTTGAGTAACCCACAAATATGTGAAACACTGCGTCGTGTATTGTGCTTTTGATGCTACAGGAGTGAAGTACCTGTGTAAGTCAGAAATGGGCGCACTGCACTATCCTTGTTGGTAGGTGTGTATCCCTTTCCGCAATATGAGACAACAAATATAACTGACATTGCCCTCATGAAGAAATTCACATTTTTGTTTTGGGATAAACTGGTAAGAGAAAGATAATCATCAACCTTTCCGCAATATTGGACAAAGAATATAACTCACATTGCCCTGCTGAAGAAGTTTGCGCTATTTGTTCCGGGATAAACTGGCAAGAGAATGATAATCATGGTATATCGAACAATCTATGTGGCACCAATGCAATTCTATCAGTAAATGGGAAACAATTTAAAGAAAAAGATAGGTATGACAAATGACCTGCATAAACTGACATGACACATTGAGTGTCATCTAGTCTGGATATAGACGTCAATAAAGGTTCAGAGGATGATGCCAGACATATTTATACCGATAACATATTTACATGTCCACAATATAAGAAGACTGTTTCATGTACTGAGCAGTCAGTGGAGGATCTATGAGAGAAGCATCTGTGAGAAACATGGACCAAAACCTGCACAGTGCACCATCACTGCCAGTCAGGTAAGTAACAGTTCTTCCCATGTCTGGAAATAGTTATCATGATGCAGGGTGATGAAGTTTGCAGTATATCTTCTGGAATAAAATGCTTAGACAGTAAAGTGTGAGCCAACTTATCTGATTACATTGTGCCGATTAGATAAGTATCAGGTAAATGTAACACAATAAGTAGACATGGTTGGGGCAGACAAGCCCACTGTATAAACTGACATGACAAAATCCTGGATATATAATGGTGAACATTTACAGTGACCAATATCTGATAGACTGCTTGCTGTAGTCAGATGTAACAGATGAGGAGCTGGGGGTAAATAGGTAAGTAAATTAACTTAACTCATAACAATATGTTAGTTCACTGCACGTGTAAATGTAAGAGTGTGAGATTTTCCTGATTGTTGGCCATATTGGTAATTCAGAACCTATGTCAGATATATCAAAATGTAGTAAAGTCTTATTCATTGCTTCATGAGAACATCAAATTACAAATTATGAGAGCATATTGCCCAAAATGATAAACTGTAAATTGAGCATACAGATTTCAATGTAAGTCTCGAAGGCTGTCCCGTAGTTGCACATGATGCTCGCAGTCAGTATGGTAGTTGATACATTGCCTGTCGAGAAGCGGAGACTCGTCTGGTAACTCATCTTCTGTCTGCGTGACGCTTACCGTGTGGGCAGCAGCCATGGGTCATAGCTCCAGCAGTTCCAGACCTGACTCTCTACCTGAAAGTAACATATTTTATACATAGTTATGGCATATAATTACTTATCTCATATCTAATAAGCTGATAAGCTACTATGGGTTTCAGGCTGTATATATATATACATATAAAGCATCCACGGATACAGTTTAAACTGTGAATTAAGTGGCCAATCATCAAATACATGTACAAACATTAAAGAGGTTTGTACAGGCTTAAATATAATCCAAACACACTAGATAATTGGTGTTTAAAACATTACTATGCTTGTATAGTTTTAAGAGCTCACTTATGAAATAATAATTTTTCTCCAGCCTCTAATTCGGTTTAAAGATGGTCCATGACCTTAAAGGCTTCATTGACCGATAATCAGTTTTAACAACACTAACCTCAGATGTGAAGTTGTAAGATCAGGCATCAAAGCGGGATAATCAGCGAGCGTGTCCCAGCCACATAGGAGTGTTCTAGTCGTCTATATGGTGAAGTGTCAGTAGTGATATTGCATCTTGAATAGAGGCCATGCCTGCAGCCATCATCCTCCCCCTCCCGCTTACAGATCTTCACCCCCATGTGGAACGCAGTTGCATTGTGGTTGCCACCTAAATGGAGGACGGAAGACATATTTTCAACTAAGAATCAGGGGAAACCCATTGAGCCTCTATTGTCAAACAGATCATAAGCCATGTAAGTTGATGGTCTGCTCATATTGGTGTTTTGTTTCCTTCTCAGGGGGTGTTTCATGTCACTCTGTGTGGGGGTTTAGTTACTGGTTTATTTTCCTTTAAATAAACAATGTTGTTTGCATTTTTGTAGAATTGTCTAAATTGTTACACTCATTGCATATAAAATTATGCCACAGATGTTTATACCAAAATTAACTTCTGTTCTTAATTTCTTCTGCTCCTCTCCCATTGTATGCCCATTTATGGACCAGAAACTTTAAGTTTGCTAGCCAATCCCTTCCCTCAAACATCAGTTGTGATATCATTAAACTTTAGGTGGGAGTGGACTTGTATAGGCTTAGTGGAGGTCAAGTGTTGTTTGCCCAAGCCAGTTTATCAACGTAAACTGATAACATGACCTCCTTGACTGCAGGTACAGATGGACCATATTACGGTGAGTGATAACAGGGTCTCAGGAGCCTTACCTTGGATTGAAAAGTATTACCCACAAATAGAAATGACTCGATACCAGCAAATATGTTCTTGCTTTTAGACATTTGCCAGTGAAATTGCAGTTTAGGGTTTACTCTTTACTTAGTAATTTTCAATTTTATATTCAAATACAGAAACATTTCCCCAATGCCTATAGTCAAGTCAGCCATCATTCATGAGTAATAGACATATATTTTAAATGAGCTTCCTTGGTGGAAAGTGTATGCTAAACTCACCTTGTTGGACCTGAAGAGGCTACCCTGTAGAACACCCTCTGAGTCATCCTTGCTGTTGTTGCTTTTATGCAGGAACAGCCCCATGGAGTGAGGTGCGTGTCTTCTGCGACAACCGTCACCTCCAGGTCTGACGCCAAGAATAGATCTATGCGAGAGGCAGATACCAACCAGTCAGGCCACGTACTAACAACAGTGTATGAAGGATAAGGGAGTGGTCATTTTTAACAACATAGGGTGGTCAGTGGAGTTTCATATAAGTGGATTAAAAATGTCCGCCCCCCCCCCTCACACAATAGGTTGACAACTTTTTGGTCCACCCCCAGGCAGGTTGAAATTGAGGATGAGAGACAGCTTTGAGCGATAGTTAAAGAGGCACATCCCCATGACATTTCTTGGTCTTCCCCTTAAAAGGAGTCCAAATCTTTTTGGTCTCCCCCCCCCCCTTAAGTGGTGTAATTATTTTTGGTTCTACCCCCCCCCCTTCCCCAAAATAGACTACCCTCTGCAGCCCTGTTGTTAAGAAATGACCACTGAGGTCTGTTGCTGAGGGAGTAAGTGTACACGTTTAGGTCTTTATAGGTCAACTAGTATGCGATACATCTACTGGTGACATTATTTTTAGGATTGGTGAAAGAGGGTTATGCGTACACAGGTATAGGGAGCGTGGTACATACTATGTAGGGCCGGGTGTAGACCAGACGATTAGTGATAAGGGATATTACTGTTCTAAGATAGTTTTCATATATTAATTACAGGGAGTGATGCCAAATTCTCCTGTGGAGTATAGATATTTTGTTATCCCAACCCGCTCTAGAGCGTGTGCCATTTTGTGTTTACCCACTTACCATAAGTGCCAAAAAAACTGCCCTAGGTCAAGTCTGTGGGCTCGGGGCCTGTGTTCCGTGGGCTCCCAGAAAAAAGACCCCCCCCACCCCCAGGTTGCATTATATTTATATTAGCCTGACCCCCCCTTAAGTACATACTCATGTGCACTCTATGACCGGGTGCCCTCTATGACTGGGTGCCCTCTATGACTGGCAAGTGTGAAAATGAATATAATTATAACCAATGTGAAACAAAATTAGTAATACAAAGTGTTAAAAATGCATTAACCTTTTCCTGCCATTTCTGTGTACATGTGCCCAATCTTAGGCCTTTTCATAGAGGGCAGGCGGTCATAGAGGGCACCCAGTTATAAACTATCAACTTGTATTGATCGATCTGGTGAGACTTAGCCTATAGATCAAAGGTTTTGCTCTCCAGCTCACCATGCCCTAGAAAAATCCATAATACTGTAATATTGTGGCATGTGCCAATGAACAAGAGATGACAAGAAGTCAGCATTTAGAGGAAAAATTATGTAGGTTTATTGCCAGTATGTATAATAGTAGCCCATCTATGATATCAAGCATAGTGGCTGCCCACGCAGGCAGGCAAGCTGTCTAGTACATCAAGTATTCATGGTGGATATTGATTTGGTACTGTGTCACCATGTGGCTCTGGTTGGTATATATAAAGTTATACATAATGAATATTAAACCTACCATATACATCACACCCCTTGTATCCAAACAAAAACTCTTACTATTTACAGTAGTTGATATTATTAACATACAAGGTTTTTTTGGTAATAGATGTTTGTAATAATAATAACAGTTATAATTACACTTTCTAAAGTAGTAACATTGTTCGAATAACTATTTGTTTAGTTATCAAATATAGCTTAATATGAATCAGTGGGAAAAGCTAATGGCAGTCTAAATTGTGTTTACCATATAGATTGGAATCAATGAAAGGGATTAGACTTTTTCTCACTAAAATCCTCCACTATCATGAGTGCAACTTGTTCTGAGACCAGTTATAAAAAGGTCACAGTGAAGTATTTTAGCAGAGGAAAAAGAAGCATTACCCATCTGCTTTAGTATGTGTCCAAACCAAAGTCTGGAATTGGTATATTGCATATGGAAAATCCTGATGTAATTGTTAGATTTTAAATATTTCAAGCTATCTAGGAAGGATCTAAAATTATATTGCCTATAACAGGAGTTGCAAGATGTTTGAATCAGGGTCCAAATTCAGACATTACACCAATGCTTATTGCTATAGTGTGATTCCATTGGAATGCACCCCCAATTAAAAGAAACTCTGTGGGCTTTATGGGCAAAAACGTCTATGCATACATGACCAAATATCACAGTAAAAATCATTGAAAGTCTGGTGAGGACTATACTGTCCTGCCATATGGACCATGTCCTGCTTTGTGGACCATAATGTCCTGTTCAGTGGCCATAATGTCCTGTGCTGTGTGGACAACCCAAAAAAGATATTCAAAAATATATCGTTATTCATAAAACATACAGTGTCCAGACTGAATCAGCAAATTTCATCATTCTCAGGTGTTTACTCATTATTTGATATTAGGTCAGAGGTAAGATAAGGAACAGGAATAGTGTACAAGTATAAGTATGATAAGAAAGAGAGGGATTAACATTGAAAATACAAAATACAAATAAAAAACATAATCACAATCAGGTGTCCTTGATATCTGACTTGTACACCACGCATGAAATGAGTAAATGCTGGTTGCAGGGGTCCAGAAAACTATATCCATTTTATCCTACAAGTCAACACAATATACAATCATGACAATCATGACTCTGTGCTTCTGAGCATGATGGCCGTGAAAGCCAGAGGCTCATAATGTCCTTTCCATGAATACCAAACTGGACCTTTAGCAAAATCTGTATTTCCGTAGAGACCGTTCAGATTGGACGTATGACAGACTGGAGTGCCATACCACCATCCCCCAAAGTACAGCTCTGCACAGTCACGTGGGTCCCCATCATTGTCCTGATCCTTTGTGGAGAATATTTTGCCATTGTGGTATTGGACCATCGAGTCCCCTGCTGGATATGCCCCTACAATGTAAAGAACGTATCAATAGCAAAAGTTAAAGGGTAGAAACGAGCGATTTTGGAATGTTATATAAAATTGGATTGATAACCGCAGCTGCATATGTTTATATGGTAGGACACACATCATATGTACACCTTGGTAAGGTTGATTTATGCGGAAACATATTCAGAAAGGGTAAGGCATAATTAGAGGACTGTTCATGCCCAGTGGGCACAAAATCCAGTTTAGCGTTGAATCAATGTTGAATCAACATTGTATCAAAATTGACAACCACTTATCAATGTTGATTCAATGTTCTGTGCCCACTGGGTGTGGGGACATTGATCATGTACGGACCTTTTTTTTGTCAATTGCATCGATTTGGTGAGAGCAAGGCATTAATGCACAAGCATGCAACTCACCCTCTGTTGCACCAATATACTGTGCAATATGCAGCTTGTACTTCTCAGCTTCATCACCGATCCAAAATTCAAAAAAATCAGCCCAGGCCACTTCACCATTTGTGCTTTTAAGGTGGAACTTGACCTGCTGGTCCTGGTTCTTGGTGAGAAGGTGTATCTTGTCATTACCGAGCCAGAACTCTCCTTCTAGGTCTCCAAACCCTGCCTTGTACTCGGCCCAGGTTAGGTAGAAGTCCACCGAACCATCCTGTCTCCTCTGGATTACCTATAATGATATAGAGAAAGGTTCATCAAGACCATTTCCTCTGTCTTTTTATTGAGTTACAATCGGTCCTCACTTCCTCGAATTTGGAAAATGCAAGGAAAAGTGTCTGAGGAAGCGAAGTATCCAAGGAATTAAGTCCAAGTTTAATGGATCATATAAGGGGGGTTGCCAGGCACCTGTCTGGGGAAGTGAGGGATCTGAGGAAGTGAATGTTTGGGCTGACTGTGTTCCAATGTGTGATGTGTTTTGTTGTTGGAAATGACAGAATGCAGCACTGTAGAATCTACTTGCCAGGAAAACATAAATGTTAAAACTTCTGCAGCGTATCAACCCCATCAGTACATAAAAAAAGAAAAAAGAACCTACTTTTGTAATGGTACTAGATATAAAAATACTGAATAAATCATGTGTTGTTATAAGGTGGCATAACATGCTCATTTTATGCATTCCATAGCATCACACCAGATGCCTTGAGACTCATAAGGCACAAAAGGGATTTTATATCATAATAATGGGATATAGAACATCAGGGTATTATGCAGGGCACATTGGTGGTGCTATTCGGTGCTAATTGCCAAAAGAAATCTACAAGGGGAATGTGGGTGTTGACTAAGGATGCTCTACAGACACTATGTTACCCCACTAGGATGTTGCTCCACCGTCTATCTGAAGGGACCTGCCTCAATATGCTACATACCGTCCAGCCTCCACCATCCAGGTCCTGCTCACAGTACACATCCAGCAGGGTGTTCCCATCCGGTGAGATTGTGTAGACTCCCGATGTGTGATAGCCATGGTTCAAGACATCCAGACAGCTAGTTAGCACTTCTACGCAATGGAAATTTAACAATACATTGGTAGGTGTGAGGTGGGAGGGGAGGCACTTTCCACTAAATAGCACTACAGGTGGCATGGGTCTCAGATTGGTTCTTCAGGATTTGCAGTAGTGAAAAGAAGTGTCTATCTATAGGACTACACATTATATGATAATTCATTAACAGGACATAGTATGAGCGAGAAGCATATCTGTCTAGGATTGAAGTATTGAATAACACACTCTAATCTTGAATGGAAGTCTACTATATGTACAACATGAATGCAGTTAGAATTCTGCAACTACTTCATACCTGGTGTGAAGTATCTCTCCTCAAAGGGACATAGCCTGTTTGTGCTACCCTCAGTGATGGTAAACCTCCGTGCTATATTTGGTGAAGTTCCTGCCCATTCAGTCCACTGCCAGTCTGGTAAATACATAGACAAAAGTTAACGAGCTTTAGTCTCTTGGCTGGATTATTCCATGAGCCATATTTCACAAGACCGTAATGCCACCCAATGATATATTAGTCGAATAACCCAGCAAACGGACTAGAACAAGTGCTCCTTTGTGTTTATTTCTTGGGTCATTTCAGAGGGGGGATGAATTACGGCCTTACTTAGTTAAATCAATGAAGCAGCCATATTCCATAATAACATACAAAAAGGTTTCAGTTGATGATATTAGCATCAAAATGTGTATTTGTGACCATGAAACCCTAGTCTGGTAATTGTAGCTGGTAGGCTGGGTGATCCCAATAACAGTATTACCAATGAATGGACTTGTGCTGTATCAAATTATAATTCCAAACATATTTTTAGTTTTTATGTGTGAGCCACTTGAAATAATTTTACTTTTTAAATGTAAAAGATCATGCAACTGGCAGTTAACTGATTCATGATAAATGTAAGATGACTATCACAATCTAACCATTTTTCATAATGATTAATCCCAAATCTTGGAATTGGGATTATCCAAATGTTATGACATTCAATGAATTTGACATTTTACAGCAGTTTTATCGATTGCAGTAAAACATCATCATGAAGTGCATCAGTTTTACTTTGTTGTTGGTTGCACTTCAGGTGTACAGAAACACAGTCAGCCTCTCCCTCCTCTTTCCGCGCAGCACAGATCTTATTTCTGGACACTACCATTTTACGCCTAATGACCTGTGAATAAAAGAAATGCCCTGGTTTCAAATAATCAATATAATGCTCCCTCCTAAACAGTTTCAATACAAATAGTACATACTTATAAGTGCATATTACATATTTCTTCAGAATTATTTTAAGATAATGGTCCCCAATCTTTTTCAAGTTCCCTAAAAAAGCAAAATATCCTCATTCATTTCAGGTTATAGTAATACTGATTTTTGTCACCAGGTGGCTTTTGTGAACCCGCCTCCATTTCAGTTGAATTTCAGCACCATGTGAAACTCACCTGTTATATTCCTATTGGCATTGTTCTACTAAGACAAGACTTTTTTTGCAGTGCCTGTTGAACACATTTTCAAATTAAATAGGAACTCTTTGTTTACAAATTAGTCAAATTTAACATTTATAAAGAAATAACCAAAATACTAAATTGTTAACTGATTGATTGAAACAGAGTGGGCACTTTCACTTACTTTGGCTCTCTTGAGGGCATTCACATCATCTTCAGATTGTACCAGACATGGCCGGGTGTGGTTATTTCCTAACGCGCTGCATGTTGTGTTGAACTCCTCACTGAGTAGCACCATCATGCAGGCATCCAGGGAGGCTCCATGTCCTACACTGCTGCACAATGCCAATACCAACACCTGCAGTATGACACCCAGCTTCATCGCTGGACTCTTATTCTACTACATACAATATCTGAATACTAGTAGATATATTTCAGTGAATCTATTTAAAAATGAAATGAGATCCAGAAGATAAAAGAATCTAGGAAAGCAAACGTGACAATTTCCCTTATGTATACTAGTCCAAAACAAGTTGTTGATGAGTCTGCAGTACTTTGTCCATGGCAACCCGTCTAACTTAGTCATGAGGCTTCTGCGGCAGCCTCAGCGCCTATAAATCACATTTGACACATTTGGCAGTGTAGAGAGTCAGGTTTTAGATATTTTATGATGTTGGGGACGTGCTACCTATTCATGGTGAGTGCAATATTCCCAGACAGAACCAATGCATTTGACA